>MUZC01000166.1:234497-256919 GCA_002072015.1 Radix auricularia | reverse complement strand
GAATTCATTGAGCTGCAAACTGATGCTGAATGTCGCAGCAGACACTTTCTTCTCTTTGACTTTTAGAGTGAGCTTTATGGTTAAAGAGAGATTAAAAGAAATTCGAACATTTGTTTTTAAAAAATGCTTAGCTTGTTTGGCTCGACATACTTGTGTAAGCAGACATTTTCAGTTATGAATTTTAACAAGATCTGTGGGAAGACGAGAATAAGTGACCCTCAACTACGTGATTATCATACGTATCAAAACCATGTCATTGAGCCTGACCTCACATATTTATTGCATTCAAGATATCAGTTTCACCATTCACATTAAAATTTTACAATAAAAACTCATCATACTATGTCATTTTTATATTATTATTTTAACCCGGCCCGCGGATATCTTTGCATAAAGGAATATGGCCCGCCATGCAAAAAGTTTGGGCATCCCTGTCCTAAGCTATGGGAAAAAATACCTATCTTCAAAGACTCGAACCCACAACTCTCGGTACGCCAGGTGGACCACCTGCGCTTCAGTTGGACTATTTAATATTTAAAACGAGAACAAAAAACTGTGCGCCCTTTATGTCAGTGTAACTCTAATGATAAAGTATTCAAGGGAGCACTTGCCCCCCCCCCCCCAAACCCCCACTTAATTTTAAAAAAAAGTCATAAAGTTGTTACTAATAAAACTGAATCAAATTTCCTGAAAGTTTATTTCATGGAAGACAGTGTATATAAAAAAAACATTAAAAAAAGAATTATATCAGCAAGTATAACTTATAACATTATTATAATTTCAAAATAATGGTTTCAGTGTCGAACAGTTACTATACTAATAAAAGTACGCTGATGCAGCAATAATATTGTCATTTTAAACTAATCGGGGGGGGGGGATGTAAACGTCTTGGTATTTGTCCTAAGCGATTGATAATTTTTTCTTTAAATATTTCCTTGTTTTCATATATTCTTTTGCTGTGGATACTCATCGTACAAAGACCAGATTCACGATCATCACTAGTCGTTGGGCGTGGCCACGTTTTTACTCGGCTTAGAGTTCTTAAGGATCTCTCGATTGTGCACATTGTTAATGGAATAGCCATTGCTGTCAAAAAAAAAAGCCATCTTAATCATGAGAAAAACATTGGTTTCATCTAAAACCTCACATAGAGTCACTGTTTCTGTTTTTTCCTCTTTACAGATTTACATTTTCATTTATCATACCAGGTTTCACTCTCCTCGATTAAATTGTCAAATGCGTAATATTCAGCAATAACCCTGGCTTGATCCTAAAATGCGAGCCTTTCTAGTTTTGTCATCACAAAGGGATGCAAAACTACAAAGGGAAATGCTGATTTATTTTCTAAACAAAAACGAGGTTCCAGCAATGATATAATAGAATCAAGGTAGGGTATAAAAGCAGTTATTCTAAAATAATCATGCAAATCAACTTCTGGATTTTCCCTGTTAATTTGTCTTCCAGCTTGTCGTGGAGGTTGAATGTCGACACCAATGTCATCTGCAACACCCTTTGTAACTCTCACGATGGCTCTACTTTTCGTTTGTTTTTTGTTTTTGGGTCTGTTAAAAATTTCTGATATCCATCTTTGGTAACCCTGCAGTTTCTTCACGTATATTATTTCAAAGCAAAATTTAATTTTCTCGTGAGAACTAACGTTTTAATTTATTAGATATTAATTGATGCATTATGTTGCATTTTAGCTTTAAAATTATACAGCGCTTATTTATAAGTCTTATTAATTTCTAAGGCTTTTTTCTACCTGGACGCTACATAATCGGAGTAGGATACATCCATCTTTTTATATTATTTTTTTTTTGAATGTCTGAATTAATTTAGGATAAATTTAAAAATTCACTCAGTGGCAGACGATTATAAACAAACAAGACTTGACAAATAAAAATAAAACTGAATGCCAAAAACATGATTCTATGATTTCCTTTGATCAGAAATACTGCAATGACCGATGACCAGAGGGCCAAGATGGGGCGCGCCGTCGTCTCTTGGTCCGTACTGCGGAAAAATAAAAGTAAAAAATGACCCATTTCCCGTGACGCTATTGAGCTGAAATTTTGCACATAGACTCGTGTCAAGTAACAATGCACTGTATCAAAATTTCAGATCGATCGAATTTACGGTAATAAAATTAATGCACTTTTAGTTTATCTCTATTTAAATTTATAATGGCCGTGTGTTGTTGACATCCACGAGAATGTTGAGTTCACTCCAGCGATCGGTGACCACACCCCCACCCCCACCCGTAACCATTTTAGAGCATTTGGGAGTTAAGTCACTTTCAGTCTGTAAATATTTGTTTTGATTGTTTGGGGGCCCCCAAACTTTTTATATTTTATAATAAAAGTGTACACATGTTTGCACGAACCCTTGAAAATATAATAAATTTATAAATATTATCTATTAAACTGATCGCAAATCAGACCTGATAGTCGTAATAATCGAAAAACTTGATTTGATTGGCTCCCTAAGAGAACATATAATAAAATATGGTTTATATTTTTAAAATTTCTTAATTTTGATCAGCTCCACTGGCCGTCTGGAAGAGTATAGGCTCGTGATACAAGCGGTGTCGGGATCGATCCCAGTGGTGGAATTTGCTTTTTTAAAATTTCTGTTCACACTTAATTGTTACATACTGGCGAACACTTCAAACAGTTATTTCTTCGTTTTTTTTTTCATTATTAATATTTAGTTACAGTCTTACATTAGCTGCTAGCAATCATTTTATTTTAGGACGCTGGCTGGATAGGGCCCCCGTTTGATTGCAGCCCGGGGCTCGTGCAGTCTTAATCCGCCCCTGTCATACGTTATTGATCTATTCTCTTTAATTACATTTCTTTTCTTATCTTATCATATCTTATCTGCTACAGACGCTCCTTCTATACAGAAGATTATTGCGTCCTACGCTTACCTATGGTTTGTGACTAGTCCTGCATTCTTATTAGAGTTTTAAATGATGATAAAGTGTTGGCTTTCCTGATGTCTTCAGGCAAAATATTCCACGCCCGAATTCCGAGCGGGAAGAAAGAAAACTTGTATGTGTTTGTTCTTGCATACGGAATGAGAAAGGTGTTTTTATTCTTATGTCTATCTGAGGCAGGGGCGGATTAAGACTGCACGGGGCCCCTGGCTGCAATCAAACGGGGGCCCTATCCAGCCAGCGTCCCTTAAAATATGATTGCTAACAGCTAATATAAGACTGTAACTAAATATTAATAATGAAAAAAGAAACGAACACTAAGAAATAACTGTTTAAAATGTTCGCCTGTGTGTTAAAAATGCCCTTTCCACACGACCAGCGGAGCTTGTCTAAATTGAGAAATTTTAAAAATATAAACTATATTTTATACTATATTCTCTAAGTGAGCTAAGTTTTATAGATTATTAAGACTGTCAGGTCTGAATCACGCAGTGTTTTAAGAAGTCGTAAGAAATTTCCCGAATCGTGTTTTTTTTTTAGCCAAACTTTTTAAAATGGGAATTTAGGAATTTATAAGGATTTTGCCTAACATATGGGAATTTTTGAGATTGACAATGGAAAAGAAAATAATTACATTCTTGGATGAAAATAAAATAAAATAATTTGAAGCATGTTCATTTTCAAATAAGAAATACTTTTTTTGTGTTGGTGCGAGGCTCTTTGACGTCATATTTGTTTATTTTTAGCGTGTCTAGGTTTTTTATTTCGGATCTTGTTTTTTTTCCTGACGTTTTTGCTAGGTTTTTCCCAACATTGTCACTGACAGTAAACTGCAGACAGTTTACAGTCAGATTGTGTAAATGTATTAATATTAAATAATATAATTAATTAGTCTGAGCCCAAATCATCATAAAATGTTTGTTACATATAAAGGACCAAATCATTAATAATATGTAAACATATAACAATCTATGTAACCATGTATGATTGATTCATTATTAATAAATTTCAAAACATTCATTTTTAAAAATATATTTTTATCAATCACAGACAAATTTAAATTACAAGAGTATCCAAATAACTTTTTAAAACTTCATGATGTTAAAATTCAAAAGTATAATCTATATTTTGGCTTTGTAGCCAAGTTGTTAAAAAAAACGTACAGATTAAATAAAAATTGAAAGTACCCTATTAAAAATTGCCTTAAAAATGCAAAAATATTTATTATTTTTTAATTTGGAAGTCAAAAGTAATTAAAATGAATGCGAAAGCATTTAATTGAAGTTGCCACTTTTCAGATTTTCCCCCAAATTTTTAATGCATTTCGGAATTTTTAGCCCAATTTGGGAATTTTTTTACCCCTGGCTGGGAAAATCTGGCACTTAAGACTTCGCAACTCTGGAATCGCAATCAGTTTAATAGATAATGTTTATAAANTTTCCCCCCCCCCCCCCCTTAATCCGCCATAGATCTGAGGGTTGTATTAAGCTATCTTTGTGTTGTATTTCTAAATTAGAATTAATTGCTTTATATATAATTACTACATTTCTACACCGCTCCTATCTTTACATTCCTTTTCATATTTCTCTCTTTCCCGCTTCTACTCTATCATTCTTTCACTTTCTCCGCCTCCCCCTCTCAAAGCCCTCTCCACCTTCCTCCCTGACTCTCCGATCCACCCCTTGTTTATAGTGTATCAATTATGAACGACGCGTGCCGGGGCGGTCCACTACCGAGTTGATATCGAAAAGTGGGGGTGCTGATGGCGCTAGAGACAACTTCTGTCCCATTGTTCATTTTTTTTTTAAAAAGAAAAGAATAAAACAAAATTTTGGCGAGAGAAATTTCCGAAAGTTAGCGGAATAGTTATGGGGCAACGTTTCCGTTAATCTGCGCGGTTGCGTGGCCGCACAGATTAGGTCTATCAACGTTTACTTTAAATTTAATCGTTAACTTTTGAAAAATTAACGATTCATTAATCGTTAATTTCGATTAAAGCCAAAAATTAAAATTATGATTTCATAAGTAACGAAGTCAATAGTGCGCACACCTCTCAAGCTGAGGGGCGTTGGATATTCGTGTAATCGTCAGGAAATTTATGATTTATCGGCCCATGTTTTTAATATATTTTTTTTCTTGTTGAATTCCAATAATTTTTATGTGATGGGTCGATTAATCGTTAAAATAGTTTTATAAAAATTTTAACGATTAATCGAGAAATTAATCGTTAATTTCCGCACCTTTAGCACAGATATTTGATTGACGCCGCACAGCCGTTTAGAATCACCGCGCAGCAAATGTAAAATATTGCAAAGGTGGCCGTCCAAAATGACGTCAGGCACATGGGGAAGGGGGACANGGGGAGGGGGGACGGGGGGGGGGAAGGGGGGTCACGCATTTTTTACGATTTTTGATGAGGCGGGCCGGGCGTGTTTAAGAAATGTGACGTGAAATTAAATCGCGCAACTTTAAATAAAAGTTCCACTTTAATATTTGCTTGCATGCAATTTATTTAATACGTTTTCAATGGCTTCACACCTGTTAAGCTATTAGAGTGCAGCCTTACACTAAATACATACTTAAATGCAGTGCTTTTTAAGACTGTTATATTAACTCGTGGCGTCTGATTACTTGTCGCAAAAAGTTTGAATCGATTTTAATTCACCTCCCGTATCTTATCGAGCTGAAATTTTTCAGGCAGAGGCGTAGCAACAATAAAAAAAGATGTTTCAAAATTTCAGATCGATCGAATGTACTGTAATTAAATTAATGAATTTTTAGATTATCTCTATGTATCTCTTTGCAGCATGTAAATGTTTATGCTAGTCTGTAGCGCGGTGCGTTTTATATTGAAAGCGCGGTGCGTATTATATTGAACATACTTTTATAATATTTCCCCGATCTGTAAATGTTTAAGCTATTCAGTCGCGTAATGCGTATTATAGTGAACTGTACTTTAAGTTATGTAAAAGATTTATAGTCAAAAACTTTGGTTTTTATGGGGTTTTTTTTAGTTTCTTGTTTTCATTTCAGCTCAGAGGCGTCACTAGGGTTGGTGTTGCCCAGTGTGGTAGCTCATGGTGTCACCTCATCACGAGTTACTGCATAAAACGCCTCCGCGTCCGTCAGTGTCATATATATATAGCGGGAACATAAAGAATATTACATTATGGTGTCACCATTTGTGATGGTGTCACCTGGTGTGGCCCACACCACCCACACGCATCTAAGTGTAATGCCTACTTGAGGCTGGTGCCATTCACCACGTTTCCCAAAGTGAGTTTGGCTTTAATCAGATTCCGTGCAATGCTACCACGCGTCTCATGTGTACAGATGATGATGATGACTTATTGAATTAAAAGGATGAGTTTTCTTTGTCTCAGTTTTGATCGTTCAGAAAGCCCCAAGTGATACACTGCACTCATCCACATACACGAGAAAAGATTGGACTGACCAATGACTTCAGGACATGGGAGAAACCCAAAGCTATGTTAAACCAATTCATTGTTTATCAGCCGACATTCCAGGATAATTTAATTACAGCTTATAATTAATAACTGATTATTTCAGAATGGTGGCATATTTGGCTGTGGCTAAAGTTTCTTTTCTGGCTGGAAGTTTTCTTGGTCATTAGAGATTTTTTATTTTTTTAAAAACATTAACTAACACGTGCATTATTTGCTAGTGCAATGTATATGGCATGTCTGTGTTTTTTAAATTGTATTGTAAGTACTTGTACTTAGTTTTGAGGGATGACATAAAAATCAGTTTTGGATGTTGTTGAGATGAGATGAAACATGTGACAAAAATATTTGCATTTGAAATGGAATATATTTCAATTTGGCCTATATGAATACAAGTAGCCTCTAAAATATATGTAATGTTATCAATTTAATTTGGACGGGTTTCTGATCATGTATCCGCAAATGTCTGCCATTGTTCTGCAAAGCTATTTTTTTTAATGAAATCGTGATACACAGTGATAGGACGAGCTTGACTCNNCCCCCCCCCCCCCCCCCACCTTATAGAACTGCGGCTCGTCAATGTAACATTTCACTCACAGCATCAGTTCTTTGATGGCGTGCGACGACCCCAGTCAGTTAAAGATCATGGTAGTTACCACTAAGCGAAACCCTCAAAAATATCAAAACTTAACTACAGAATAGAGAGAACGAGAGACAGCAGCCTGGGAGCGCTAAGCCCAGTTTGGCGTGACAATTTGATTGACATGACGGCACACTACTCTGCTGGCCGCGGCGCATCGGTTGAGAAGCAATGAGGTTGAATCTTGCCACGAGTGGGCATCAAAAAGATGACACGTCATCACGTGACGCAAGGATAACTTGATAGAGGGTCCGTCCATAAATGACGTCACGCAACTGCCCCGGCGGGGGTTGTCATGCGAGTGGGAGGGGCGTGTTTAAGAAATTGGACGTCACATCAAAACGCGCAATACTAAAATAAAGTTCCACTTAAATAATAGATTGCTTACAATTTATGAAAGGACTTTTTACTTGGTTTCACGAGTCAGAAACGTAACAATGACTTTGCATCGGGGCAGTTGCCAAGGGCACCGACGGCTTATCCTTCAATTTAGTATTTTCCTACCCCTTTTTTATATCCATGGATCATTTGTCAAAGGCGCCAAAAATAAATGAGCCAAGGGCGCGGGAAAACCCACACATGCTTCTGTCACACGCGTTACGATATTTGAGTGCAGCCTCCCACTAAATACATACTTAAATAAAAATAAAGTGATTTGAAAATGGTCATCTTCAAATAGAAAATACAGCTTATAAGGGGGTGACGGTTGTCGCCAAGCTTTGTGACGTCATATTGGAGGGGGTTCTAAGTTTTTGTGTCGACGTTTGACGAGGGGGGTGGGGGCGTAAAATCGGGCAAATTTGGGTAACGTCATTTATGGGCGGCCCCCTATGAGTTATCAACTTTTTTTATTATGTAATTTGACAGATTCATGTTGAATGAACTTCACCTGTTTGTGTTGATCAAATACGTCTAATTTTATCTAAGAAGCTATATGCAATCGATTTTTTCAATTAATGTTTGTTTTATTTTATAAAAAAAGATCCCTTTGAATGTTGTTTTTAAAGGGTGAGTATTACTCATCATATGATGTATCATCAACGAAATATTGTCTCCCATCTTTTGCTTCCATTGAATATTATACTTAATAGGTGTTAATTATTTAGTGTTGCGATCCAATGAACATCTTTTTTGTTTAAAGTACGGGAGACAAGTGAAGAATAAGCCAGTAAAGTTGACAAAGTTCTACCTGTGATGGCTCTAAGCCTGGAAACATCCGGGTAAGCCTTGGTGACAGCTGATTCATTGCGACCTTTCACTGCGCATGTCAACCCCTGTCTTCTTCTAGCTGTGTAAACATGGCGACACGCACATCACAGTGAAAACACGCGTTGTAAGAAACATGTGTTTACTGAACTTTAAGCGAGTCCGTGCGTTAACCGAGTCAGGGCGACCCTTTAGAGTTATGCCACCCTGTGCAATAGCATATTTTTGCAAGTCTGGTTCTGAACACAGAACTTAACTATTAAATAATAGGATAGGCTGTAATAAGCAAATGAAGCAAGTCAATACATTGGGATCTCCAAAAAAGAATTCTTCAAGATACGAAAAAATCCAGTGCATGAAATGTCAAAGATTTTTTTGTCCAAGATATGCTTTAAAAAAAATTAAATTAAAAAAAATAATTTAAAAAAACAAGATACGAAAAACGCGCAGCTGACAACATTGGGCATCCCTTGAGTGCATTCAACGCGCCTACAACAGTTCTTGTGCAGTTCAAAGACATTTGACTGACTCATTTCAGAAATATTGTAAAATGCAGCCAAAAACAAGCTTCCTTAGATCAACATAATTGCTGAGCGATCATTTTTTAATAAGATAAGACAAGAACATTTTAGTGAATGTCAGGTAGAGGAAATAACAGGTGAAACAAAAATTGGCGTAAAGAAATATTTTTTTAAAAAAATTATTAATATAATTTAAAGTCCCATAACCTGTTTTTTTTTCGAGGTCGTAGGTGATTGTAATGTTTCCATTAGAAAATTCTCGGGCTTGATAGACACTGGCGGCGTCCACCCCTCTCCAGGTCAGCGGAGGACTTTCTTAGCGTTTGTTATTTCTCAACATTTATATAGTGGCTTTTCGTGGGCTCGATCCCACGCCCCTCAGCTTGTGAGGCGAGCGCACTATTGACTTCGTGAGCGATTGGCCATTTTTTCAAATGACATTTTTCCTACCAGCTATTTGTCACGTTTTACTCTCCGTAGCTAAAATTCTTAAAGTTTTTAGATGTCTTATAACTTCATTTGAATACACAAGCAGTCCTACCATTCATCTTCGATGGTTGTTGAGTTGTTGAAAGAAATAGACCAATAGCTCACGACGGTTGTTGAGCTTTACTTAAAGAAATAGGTCAATCGCTCACGATGGTTGTTGAGTTGTTGAAAGAAATAGGCCAATCGCTCACGATGGTTGTTGAGTTGTTGAAAGAAATAGGCCAATCGCTCACGATGGTTGTTGAGCTTTATTTAAAGAAATAGGCCAATCACTCACGATGGTTGTTGAGCTTTACTTAAAGAAATAGGTCAATCGCTCACGATGGTTGTTTAGTTGTTTAAAGAAATAGGCCCATCACTCACGATGGTTGTTGAGCTTTACTTAAAGAAATAGGCCAATCGCTCACGATGGTTGTTGAGCTTTACTTAAAGAAATAGGCCAATCACTCACGATGGTTGTTGTGTTGTTGAAAGAAATAGGCCAATCACACACGATGGTTGTTGAGCTTTATTTAAAGAAATAGGTCAATCACTCATGATGGTTGTTGAGCTTTACTTAAAGAAATAGGCCAATCACTCACAATGGTTGTTGAGCTTTACTTAAAGAAATAGGTCAATCGCTCACGATGGTTGTTGAGCTTTACTTAAAGAAATAGGTCAATCGCTCACGATGGTTGTTGAGCTTTACTTATTAAAGAAATAGGTCAATCGCTCACGATGGTTCTTGAGCTTTACTTAAAGAAATAGGTCAATCGCTCACGATGGTTGTTGAGCTTAACTTAAAGAAATAGGCCAATCACTCACGATGGTTGTTGAGTTGTTGAAAGAAATAGGCCAATCACTCACGATGGTTGTTGAGCTTTACTTAAAGAAATTGGCCAATCACTCACGATGGTTGTTGAGCTTTACTTAAAGAAATAGGCCAATCGCTCACGATAGTTGTTGAGCTTTATTTAAAGAAATAGGTCAATCACTCATGATGGTTGTTGAGCTTTACTTAAAGAAATAGGCCTATCACTCACGATGGTTGTTGAGCTTTATTTAAAGAAATAGGCCAATCACTCACGGTGGTTGTTGAGCTTTATTTAAAGAAATAGGCCAATCACTCACAATGGTTGTTGAGCTTTACTTAAAGAAATAGGCCAATCGCTCACGATGGTTGTTGAGCTTTACTTAAAGAAATAGGTCAATCGCTCACGATGGTTGTTGAGCTTTACTTAAAGAAATAGGTCAATCGCTCACGATGGTTGTTGAGCTTAACTTAAAGAAATAGGCCAATGACTCACGATGGTTGTTGAGTTGTTGAAAGAAATAGGCCAATCACTTACGATGGTTGTTGAGCTTTACTTAAATAAATAGGCCAATCACTCACGATGGTTGTTGAGCTTTACTTAAAGAAATAGGCCAATCGCTCACGATGGTTGTTGAGCTTTATTTAAAGAAATAGGCCAATCGCTCACGATGGTTGTTGAGTTGTTGAAAGAAATAGGCCAATCGCTCACGATGGTTGTTGAGCTTTATTTAAAGCAATAGGCCAATCACTAACGATGGTTGTTGAGCTTTACTTAAAGAAATAGGTCAATCGCTCACGATGGTTGTTTAGTTGTTGAAAGAAATAGGCCAATCACTCACGATGGTTGTTGAGCTTTACTTAAAGAAATAGGCCAATCACTCACGATGGTTGTTGAGCTTTACTTAAAGAAATAGTCCAATCGCTCACGATGGTTGTTGAGCTTTATTTAAAGAAATAGGTCAATCACTCACGATGGTTGTTGAGCTTTACTTAAAGAAATAGGTCAATCGCTCACGATAGTTGTTGTGTTGTTGAAAGAAATAGGCCAATCGCTCACGATGGTTGTTGAGTTGTTGAAAAAAATAGGCCAATCACTCACGATGGTTGTTGAGCTTTACTTAAAGAAATAGGCCAATCGCTCACGATGGTTGTTGAGCTTTACTTAAAGAAATAGGCCAATCACTCACGATGGTTGTTGAGTTGTTGAAAGAAATAGGCCAATCACACACGATGGTTGTTGAGCTTTACTTAAAGAAATAGGCCAATCGCTCACGATGGTTGTTGAGCTTTACTTAAAGAAATAGGTCAATCGCTCATGATGGTTGTTGTGTTGTTGAAAGAAATAGGCCAATCACTCACGATGGTTGTTGAGCTTTACTTAAAGAAATAGTCCAATCACTCACGATAGTTGTTGAGCTTTACTTAAAGAAATAGGTCACTCGCTCACGATGGTTGTTGAGCTTTACTTAAAGAAATAGGTCAATCGCTCACGATGGTTGTTGTGTTGTTGAAAGAAATAGGCCAATCGCTCACGATGGTTGTTGAGTTGTTGAAAGAAATAGGCCAATCGCTCACGATGGTTGTTGAGTTGTTGAAATAGGCCAATTACTGGAGAGTCGATAAACTTCATGATAATATGGAAAGACAGACAGACAGACAGACAGACAAATTACTTCCTCGTAGTTGTGAAGCCGTCACCAACCCACACCTCCGTAATTTTGCATTAAGTATACTTATGGTGCTAAGTTGGGACGCAAATGCTGGCACACAATGAGATGTATTGTTAACTGTCTGAGCTTATGGAAAAAAAATTGATTCTGTGCAAATGAACAGGCTGTGGGAGTAAGGCGTTATCAAATGGGAAAAGTTAACTGTTAGATACAAAGGGGAGGAAAGCGGTAGGGAATTTCGATAACACTTTTAGTTAATCTTGACAATGCGTCTCTTTATTAAGATAAATTGGTGGGAACCGCCCTTAAAAAAAGAAATAATAACTTGCATAGTGATTCTCACCAAGACCTTTCTAAGGATGGAGAAGTTCAGGAAAGTACAAACATGTCGTCAAAAAAGGTGTGGGGGGGGGTGTCCCCTCTTCACTTAAGATTTAGATGAAGAGCCGGAATGAGAGACAGAGAACTGATGGGAATACAGTACAGCAAATGTGTTTCTTGGTCCATACACATGTCTAGATCATTGTTTCCATGGGGTTGCATTGGCCATCGTCTGGAATTGGGACGTGGAATGGGTGTCCCGGGGGAAGACGAGAAAACAATCAACATTTGAAACTCTAGTAAAAATGCAACACCAGACATAAACCATGGAAAAGTGTAGGACGCGATAAACTTCTATTAAAAAGTAGGATCTGTAACTGATAAAACAAGATAAGATAAGACTTTCTCTGTTGGGACTCAACATTTATGTTCAACTAACTGCTGTTATGCTAAGGATCATCAGCTTTTTAAATCATTTACATTAACTCGTGGTGTCTGGTTGAGGCCTTCATTGCTTGCATGCCAAAAAAAACTTTACATCGATTTTTAAGCCACTTCCTCGTATGCTAGCGAGCTGAAATTTTGCAGGCAGACTCGTGCCGATGATAAAAATAATATATAAAATTTCAGATCGATTAAATGTACTGCAATTAGATTAAAAAATGTTTAGATTATCTCTATTTATCTCTATGTGCAATGTTGATTTTTGTGCTAGAGTGTCGATGTGCGTATTATATTGAACAACCTGTTTAATGCTTTCCTGATATTGACGACACTTTTTAAAAATATCCCGATCTGCAAATGTATATATGGTATTAATTGCTGATCTATCTCGCGATGCGCACTATGTTAAACATATTTTATAACTCCTTTCCCGTGATCAAATCGAGCTGAAATTTAGCAAGCAAAGTGTAGTATTTTTTTTATACAATAAATCCTTTATATATTTGAGACAACTAAAATTCTAGATTTTTGGATTGTCGTATATTACAATATGCATATTACAATGAACATTTTTCTAGTTATTACGTCTCGTAAATAAAGGATTCATTTGTCAAAACTCCAGAGTTTAAATCACTTTATATTAAGCCTCACCGTCGTCTCTTCGTTGGTCCGGCGGAAAAACAAAAGTAAAAAATGACCCACTTTCAGTCATGCTATCGAGCTGAAATTTAGCACATAGACTTGTGTCACCTAACCATGCATTGCATCAAAATTTCAGATCTATCGAATGTACCGTAATAAAATTAATGCACTATTAGTTTATTTCTACATAAATGTGTGGTAGCCGTCTGTTGTTAACATCCACGTGTTTTCTGGAGTTTACTCCAACCATCGGTGACCACGTCCCCACCCCCACCCGTCCCCATTGTACAGAATTTGGTGTTCAGTCACGTTCAGTCGGTAAATGTTTGAACATTATCAAAACCTCTAGTTCTGCCTCACATATAAGGGATTTATAGTCAAAAACTTTGTTTTTACGGTTGTTTTTTTAACGTGGTTTTTTTCGCGTTAACTAGACAGGATCATACCGTGAACAGTGGTCTTTTGGGGACAGACTGGGTTGGCTGCGCCTCTAACAACAATCAGTCTTCGCCTTGTTGATTTTGTAGCTGAACTGGACTGTCTCGTCCCCACAACCCCTGACACACAAGCTCGTGGGGGGGGGGGGGGGGCATGTTTGCGTTATTAGCTCACGAACTTGCTGTACTGTAGTATGAACATTTTAGAAACCTATATAATAATATATATCAGAATGTGTGTTCCAAAGGTATAATGTGGATATAAATAAGTGTTATTGTGTCTGAAATATGTTACTGTGTGATCCAAAGGTATAATGTGGATATGAATAAATGTTATTGTGTCTGAAATATGTTACTGTGTGATCCAAAGGTACAATGTGGATATAAATAAGTGTTATTGTGTCTGAAATATGTTGCTGTGTGATCCAAAGGTATAATTCGGATATAAATAAGTGTTATTGTGTCTGAAATATGTTACTGTAGTATTTGTAGGCCGTTGAGTTAGGTGGCGTCCTTGACCTTGTTGACATTTTAAACCATCCCGTGTAGACAAGAGTACCGGTAACACCCAACCGCTCCACCACCGCTCCACCCCCCGATGTCCCCATTACGCGCCATGATTTGGGAGTGACAATAATTTTTTTTTTAACCTTTGGTTAGTTGGGTTAACTTTTGTCGTCAACAAAAAGAGAAAAAACAGAAAAAAATTATTATTTCAGTGGTGTAAAACCAAGACAGAGCTGTACTGTACGCAGTATAGCTAACTACACGCACTGCGTCATTTTGGAATAAATGACTATTTATTGCTGGGTCACAAATTCGAAGTTCTGTTCCATGAAAAAAAAAAAAAAAAATCTTGCTGAGTTGACGTCTGGAATGTGTCAGCGACATACATTAATTTCAGTAGCAATTTCTATGTTAGACCCAAATACATTGGTACCTCGGTATACGTCTGCCTTAGCTTAAGTCCAACTTGGTATACGTCCTGTTTTAACGGGTGACATTTTACTTTGTATACGACCTTTGGAATACGACCCTGCAAGCTCCACGAAATTTTGACCGATCCCCCCTCCCAGATTATCACCTGTCGTCACAAAAAGTTTGACTCCCTAAAACTTGACGTCACAAAGCCCCGCGCCCCGCCTCCATATAAAAGCAGTATTTCTTATTCGAAAATGAGCATTTTTCAAATCACATTGTCATTTGGGTTTGTAATTAATGTGAGGCTGCGATCTAATAACATAACGCACATGAAGTCATTAAAATTTTCAAATAAATTGTTAGCAATAAAAAAATTAAGTGGAACAATTATTAAAAGTCGCGCATTTTCATGTGACATCTCAGTTCTTAAACACCTCTTAAACACATCGTCACAATGTGTGACTCCCCACACCCATCTTAAAAAAGTGCCTAACGTCATTTATGGACGTCTCCACTATGAGTCATTATGACATTCCCTTGTGTAACCAAAGTCTAGTGTAACCATTGTCTAGTGTAACCATTGTCTAGTGTAACCATTGTCTAGTGTAACCATTGTCAAGTGTAACCATTGTCTAGTATAGCCATTGTCTAG
Source organism: Radix auricularia (assembly GCA_002072015.1). NCBI lineage: Eukaryota > Metazoa > Mollusca > Gastropoda > Lymnaeidae > Radix > Radix auricularia. The sequence continues at coordinate 241,781 of MUZC01000166.1, read as the reverse complement.
TGTAACCATTGTCTAGTGTAACCAAAGTCTAGTGTAACCATTGTCTAGTGTAACCATTGTCTAGTGTAACCATTGTCTAGTGTAACCATTGTCTAGTGTAACCATTCCCTTGTGTAAACATTGTCTAGTGTAACCATTGTCTAGTGTAACCATTCCCTTGTGTATCCAAAGTCTAGTGTAACCATAGTCTAGTGTAACCATTGTCTAGTGTAACCATTCCCTTGTGTAACCATTGTCTAGTGTAACCATTCCCTTGTGGAATGCGTCGCGAAATAGCAAGAAACACCATTGTGCTGTTTGGAAGCACTTACATGTGCGAAGCGTCATTTTCACGAATAAAATATCCAAACAACAAATATCGAACCCGACTGCTGTACACCAATCTGGGGTCAGGAATACGACTGATGATCCTCAGTGAGTGCCCGGACTTTGCGCGACTCTCGGCAAATATCTAAGAGCAAGGCGGCCAATAATTCCAGGACTTTCTAAGTTACATAGCCAGTGAAGAAGCTTATCACTTATTCAGTACTAGTGTTCTCAGTGTACTAATGCCACTTAAAATATACCCATGACGTGTGTGACATGATTTTAGGTTACAGGACAATCTATCTATATATAGGATTCTCCTCATGGTCCAACCATGCCGGACACCAAATGTTTGTGTTTGTCCCCGTTCATTTCCCACTTTCTTTTCGAACATGACTTTGCGACACGGCTGTTCATTCGCGTTGTTATGATTTCTTCGTGATGTAGTTTTTGTCTGTTCTTCTTCCTTAATTTCTTTGCACCATTTATGAGCAAGTCTGTGGCGTATGCTACGCCGCGGGCCGCATCTGTCTAGTATATATAATTCTCCTCATGGTCCAACCATGCACAACACCAAGCAAGATTTCTTACCACACCGACCAATCAGCTGCCAAGAAAAGGGTAGCGCAAAGAGTGGGGGGTCATCGAGACCAACGATGCATTCAAATGAGGTCAATTACTTAGTTCTTTCAGAATAATAGAAAAGCATGTATTTCGTTGTGTAGTGGTTATTACACTAACACGCGGAAGGTCGTAGGTTCAGTCCCCAGCTAAGACATTACTTTTTTTAATTTTTAAAAATGTTTGTGTTTGAGCCCGTTCACTTCCCACTTTCTTTTCGAACATGACTTCGCAACTTCTGTTCATTCTCATTGTTCTGATTTCTTCGTGATGTAGTTTTTGGCTGTTCTCCCCCCCCCCCCCCCCAACCATTAATTTTTTTGCAATATTTATGAGCAAGTCTGCGGCGTATGCTACGCCGCGGGCCGCATCTAGTGTTCAATAAAGTAGATATATAAGAGAATATCGATGGAAATGTTTTTGTTTGTAATTAAGCACTGTCTTTGTCTACAATACATTATGATTATGTCATTCTAATCTCGTGCTGACTATTAAAAGAGGTAAATTTTTTATAGTGACCGTTTCGTATTTCAGTGAAAATATTTTGGCGGCCGTTGCAAGGTAATTTTTTTCATGCAGCTGGCAATAGTCCAAAGGTTGTGCACCGCTGGTCAAGTGTAACCAATGTCTAACGTAACCATTTCCTTGTGTAACCATTTCATTGTGTTATCATTTCCTTGTGTTACCATTTCGTTGTGTAACCTTTCCCTTGCGTTACCATTTCCTTGGGTAACCTTTCCATTGTGTAACCTTTCACTTGTGTTACCATTTCCTTGTGTAACCTTTCCTTTGTGTAACCATTTCCTTACCTTTCCCTTGTGTTACCATTTTCTTGGGTAACCTTTCCCATGTGTAACCATTTCCTTACCTTTCCCTTGTGTTACCATTTCCTTGGGTAACCTTTCCCTTGTGTAACTTTTCCCTTGTGTAACCTTTCCCTTGTGTAACCTTTCCCTTGTGTAACCTTTCCCTTGTGTAACCTTTCCCTTGTGTAACCTTTTCCTTGTGTAACCTTTCCCGTGTGCAACCTTTCCCTTGTGTAACCTTTCCATTGAGTAACCATTTCCTTGTGTAACCCTTCCCTTGTGTAACCATTTCCTGGTGTAACCTTTCCCTTGTGTTACCATTTCCTTGTGTAACCTTTCCATTGTGAAACCATCTCCTTACCTTTCCCTTGTGTTACCATTTCCTTGTGTAACCTTTCCCTTGTGTAACCTTTCCCTTATGCAACATTTCCCGTGTGTAACCTTTCCTTTGTGTAACCTTTTCCTTGTGTAACCTTTTCCTTGTGTAACCTTTCCCGTGTGTAACCTTTCACTTGTGTTACCATTTCCTTGTGTAACCTTTCCCTTGTGTAACCATTTCCTTGTGTAACTTTTCCCTTGTGTAATCATTTCCTGGTGTAACCTTTCCCTTGTGTAACTATTTCCTTACCTTTCCGTTGTGTTACCATTTCCTTGTGTAACATTTCCCTTGTGTAACCATTTCCTTACCTTTCCCTTGTGTTACCATTTCCTTGGGTAACCTTTCCCCTGTGTAACCATTTCCTTACCTTTCCCTTGTGTTACCATTTCCTTGGGTAACCTTTCCCTTGTGTAACTTTTCCCTTGTGTAACCTTTCCCTTGTGTAACCTTTCCCTTGTGTAACCTTTCCCTTGTGTAACCTTTCCCTTGTGTAACCTTTTCCTTGTGTTACCTTTCCCGTGTGCAACCTTTCCCTTGTGTAACCTTTCCCTTGAGTAACCATTTCCTTGTGTAACCTTTCCCTTGTGTAAGTGTAACCATTTCCTATGTAACCTTTCCCTTGTGTTACCATTTCCTTGTGTAACCTTTCCCTTGTGTAACCATCTCCTTACCTCTCCCTTGTGTTACCATTTCCTTGTGTAACCTTTCCTTTGTGTAACCATTTCCTTACCTTTCCCATGTGTTACCATTTTCTTGGGTAACCTTTCCCTGTGTAACCATTTCCTTACCTTTCCCTTGTGTTACCATTTCCTTGTGTAACCTTTCCCTTATGCAACCTTTCCCGTGTGTAACCTTTCCCTTGTGTAACCTTTTCCTTGTGTAACCTTTTCCTTGTGTAACCTTTCCCGTGTGTAACCTTTCCCTTGTGCAACCATTTCCTTGTGTAACCTTTCCCTTGTGTAACCTTTCCCTTGTGTAAACTTTCCCTTGTGTAACCTTTTCCTTGTGTAACCTTTCCCGTGTGTAACCTTTCCCTTGTGTAACCTCTCCCTTGTGTGACCATTTCCTTGTTTAACCATTCCTTTGAGAAACTTTTCCTTTTGACCATGCACTAAGCATACCTTATAACATCACGACCATCTCTTGACCAATCTGTGGACACACTATTTGGGTGAAGATTGGTCTCACTGACCAACAAGGAACTCACTCAAACTGACATACCCTAGAAATAGGATATTCAGAGGGATTTTGGTGGATCATATATAATATTATACACACACAAACACACAAACATACATACCCACACGTGTGTACACATGCATACGTACTTGGAGTTGGAGACACAAATCTATGCCTCTACATTTTTCTTTTCTTTTTTTTTTTTTTTCATATTTCTCTTACTGTCATAATCTTAAACTTTTTTAAAAGTGTTTTTTTGGTGTAAACCCTTTTTTTTAAATTTGATTTTTTAAAGATACTATTCTTATGTATTATGTACATAATCTAATCAAATTAATACAAAAAAATTTGTCAGGTAACATAGACCCAATAAGTGTTTGTATGTACCCAGGTGTATAAATATAACATAAATAGAATCGTTGACGTCAATTTCTGTTGACAGACCCCTGTAACATGTTTGTTTTTATCAAACATTTTCCTAAAGCCCTTATTCCCTCCCCACCCCTTACCACCAACACAAATTTGTGTTGACATAATTAATGGACAGAACATTGAGAACTTGTGTTGCTTTTTTAAAAATTTCTAATTGTTTGTTTTTTCTACATTAAATTTGTTTAAAACAGTTTTTTAAATTTAAATAAAAAATAATTAGGAAAGATGACACAAAAATGTTAGATTTGTTCTGTGGCGATTTGATCCCTGACCTCATTTATGTAAAATGTGTTTTGTGTCAGTATAATTTCTGACCCGGTGTATGTAAGATTGGCTCTGTGGCAGTATGACCTCTGACCCCGCGTATTTAATCTGCCAAGGGTGAGCAAGTGTACTCTGCAGTAAAGACGACATCTGCTCTGGCTTATTCTCACGTGTTCGCAGCTGGTAGCCGCGGTACATGAGCCTGACAAACATTCGAGACAAACGTGAGACGCCTACGTCAACGGACACGAGCACGCAGACAACAGGGGGCAGCACGCTAAGATGACCTTAAGACCGGGATCAGTCGAGGGTGCAGACGAGGTTAGTTTAAGACAGCGGGGGGGGGGGGGGGGAGAGAACGATAGCGCTATCTGAGGGCCTCTGTTGTTGACATGGATACAGAGCATTAATACACAAGCGTCTTGTTGGTCAGATGCATTCCTGGCACCAAGCAAAGACTTTATTTCAGAGAACACCATCATGATCTATAGTTACTTCCCCGTTACCATAGAAAGATTCTTATTCTATAGTTACTACCCTGGAACCATACAACTAGTCTTGTTCTGTAGCTGCTACACAGTGACCATACCAAATTGGTGTTCTAGTTACCCTGAAACCATACAAAGATTCATGTTCTATAGCTACTACTCTGAAACCATGCAAAGTTTCTTGTTCTAGAGCTACTTCCCTGAAACCATACAAAGATTCTTGCTCTAAATCTACTACCATGATACCATACATAGTTTCATTTTCTATAGCTACCACTCTGAAACCATTCAAAGATTCTTGTTCTAAATCTACTATCCAGAAACGATACAAAGTTTCTTGTTCTATATCTACTACCCTGAAACCATACAAACAATCTTGTTCTATATATCCTACCATGAAGCCTGAAATCATACAAAGATTCTTGTTCTACAGCTACGACCCAGTGGCCATACAAAGACTCTAGTCCAGAGGTCGGGAAACCATGGTCTATTGATGGCCGCATCTGGCTCTCAGTCAAATGTTAGTTTATTTTATTTTTTAAAATTTCATACTCATTTGATATACATATTAATATTATTAATTGCATAAAAAACAGCACAACAATGATATTAAAAATAATTCAGAGACATAATTATTATACTTCTAGAGTTGCCAGTACACAAAATGCAAACATTTACTTTAATTTTTAGTTTTAAACATAATGCATGGCTCTATGGCTCTCACAGAAATACTTTTCAAAATATGTGGTTTTTATGGCTCTCTCAGACAAACATGTTTCCCGGACCCCTGTTCTAGTTATATAGACAAACATAGTATTATTATAATTGTAAAAACTTCCAGACTGTGAGTAAACGCTTTGAACGTCTTTCTATGTGTTGACTTTTTTGTCAATGTTAAGATGAAAGTTTAAAACAATGTAACTATCATGTGTCTAAAAAAATAAAGAGAATAAAAATAAAGGACCCAGTGCTACATAAAATCGTCTCCTGTTGTACCTTACTTGTGCGCCATGTTGTTTCTGTAAGCCAAGCTGGCTTTTGTCACTGAATTATCTGGCCAGGGAATATGGGAAGAGTTCAGAGAACATAAGAATGAAAGCCACGTGTTCCCGAAATGTTGTGAAAAGCTATTCATTTGGGGGGAAAGTGCATAGTCTGCCTTAGCAATGGTTTCTGACTAAATATCCCTGAAAGTCAACAGACATGTAGGACAAATGGTTTACAACTGGGGTGTCCAAAGTCCGGCACTCGGGTCTATTGCGGCCCGCGCTTATATTTTTAACTACCCCATGGGCTCATTTTAAATAATTAACTGACTCGTAGATGTTTTCTTCAACAGCGATATATCATTTTTCAGAAAGGCGAACCTATCAAATGTCTGTAGAACATTGGGTAGGGAGCAAACTGTAATAATTAACGGATCTAAATCTACACCAATAAAGGTTAACTCAGGAGTTCCACAATGAACTGATATAGGTTTCTTACTATTTTTAATTTATATAAATGATTTACCCCAAAAATATCTCAACAGGAACAAAAGTTAAGTTATTTGCTGATAATTGTATAATTTATAGAACAATTAAGTCAGTACAAGATGGCAAAATTTTTCAAAAACACTTAGATGAATTAATAAAATGGGAAACTAACTGGGGTATGTCTTTCCACCCAGAAAAGTGTCAACTGCTATGAGTAACTAAGAAAAAGAAACAAATGAATTCAAAATATTTCATTCACGGAAAAGAACTAACCCAAACTAAAGATGCAAAATACTTAGGAGTCATAATAAATGAGAAACTATCCAGGGGCGTCGCTAGGGTTGGTGTCACCCGGGGCGGTAGCTCATGGTGTCACCCCTTCATGATTTAAGGGGGACGTCCATAAATGACGTCACGTGAGGTTATCAATTTTCACACCCCCCCTTTTCATTCGCGTCATACTTTGTCACAAAAACGTAAACCCCAACTCCTTGTCTCGCTATGACATCACAAAGTTTATACATCCCTCTCCAAAGCCATAATTTTCTCAATAAAATTTAGCATGTTGCAAATAAGTATTTTGTCATTTAAATATGTATTTAGTGTAAGTATGCACTCTAGTATTGTAACACGCGGGGAGCTATTGAAAACGTCATTAAATAAATTGTATACAATCAAATATTTAAGGGGACTTTTATTTAAAGTTGCGAGTTTTTTTTTATGTGACGTCACATTTTTAAACACACCCGCCCCGTATTGACACATCGTCACAGGTGCGTGACCCCAACCCCTATGGTTGATTAAAGGGAGGAGGTGAGCGGGCTAAAGCCAGGGGCCCCCAATAATTTAAATGTTATCATAATGTATGATAAAGATTGGCCAATGTTTGTATGAATCCCTGAAAACGCCTTAGACAGTCATAAGTCAGTGCTGCGGTTATAAATATATAGGAAGTATAACAGAGTCTGGGCTAATCTTTATAAGAAGTGCAGTGCTGCTCATTTTGTGCCCTGTACAGCTCATTCCCTTCACTTGGTTGGGAAACGTGGAGCAGTTGTCTTCTGCAAAATCTTTATACCTGGCTTGTTGCATCTACTCATCGTCGACAGATACTTCCAAAACACATAAAAGTGATACAAGTTAATAAAGCCTTGTCTGATTCAAGATGGTCAGCCCGATATAATGCTGTAAGCAGGGCCGGCCTAAGGGAATTAGAGGCCCTAATCGAAGTGAATTTGGTGGCTTAAAATGTAAAAGAAAATTATAAAATAAATATTGAAATATTCTTGTGCGAGGCCGCCATTAATAATGAGACTAATCGGAGGCCCTAGGTG
>MUZC01000166.1:155504-221703 GCA_002072015.1 Radix auricularia | reverse complement strand
CCCCCCTAGGTGCGTGACGTCATTTATGGACGGCCCCTAATATGAAATACTTGATGCAGGAGAGGTGATAATATGAAATAGTTGGTGAATGAGAGTTGATAGTATGAAATAGTTGGTGAATGAGAGTTGATAGTATGAAATAGTTGGTGAATGAGAGTTGATAGTATGAAATAGTTGGTGAATGAGAGTTGATAGTATGAAATAGTTGGTGAATGAGAGTTGATAGTATGAAATAGTTTCTGATCTTTTGACAATTTTAAGCTTTGGGCAATGAATTGGTTCATTTAATGGACAATGTAGCAACAATCAGCAGATTTTTTTTAATGTGCGGTTTTTAAACTGGTTGAGCCTACAATGTCACATAAATATTTGAAAACATATTATATCGATCCGCATCGTTTAGGTGTGAACAAACATAAAGCAAAGTTTATTTAGAAACTAAAGCATGGCGGTAACGGATTAGCACTAAAATCAACTATTCTTAACGATTAAGGTGAAGTCTTTCAAGAATGTATCTCATGCTCAAAAGGTTTTTAAAAAACTACAAATAATTACCTTTGACTATGATTATTACTCTCACATCAATGGCTGCTTGTTTGTATAAAAACTGGGGCTGGTACTGATTTTGTAATCGATTACACGGGGGGGGGGAATTTAATCGATTAATCATATTTTTATAACGCTTATATAGATTCCATTAAGTCGCGATTCATTATTTCTCAAAATCGGTTCATGAGCGGTAAATCCATGCCTTCCAAATTTTTTGACGTAACACATACAATTTGTTCTGCTATTCAAATTCAAGAAATAAGGAAGAAAAACCTTTTCGTTTACGTATGAACTTTTAATAAATTAATAATAGTACGAGGGAAAAGTGTGTAAGTAACAAAAAATATAAATTAGTAATAAATTGGGAAAAAATAGTATAAATATTTTCTTAAAATTTGATCGAATTTCAATCGATCAAATTAATTTTTACGGATTAAATTTTAACTATTAATCGATTAATTAATAATTAATTTCCGCAGCCCTATTTACAAACAATTTCAAAAAAAATGCTATGGCCATACTTGCCAAGATTTTCTATGTTTCGGTTAAATATATTTTATGAAATACAGATCATCCAAAGTTGGTTCGTCACCCCTAAGAAAATTCCTGCAATAGCCCATGCAGATTCTCTACAAAAATTAATGCACTGATGCCTCTTTAGATGCAAAATTTCAAGTGTGGTATTGCTATTCAAGTTACTTAAGGGACATAAGGTTGGTGATTGATACATGCTTTATTTTTATTAGTAGTAATAGTGTTGTCGTTTTGTTTCCTTCCTTTTGAACCTGGGCGTCGTTAGGAATTTTTCAGGGGGGGGGGGGCAAAAAAAGCCCGTTTTTAAATTTTCAATTATATTGAAGTTAAGTATAACATAAGGGCCGTACAAAGTCTTAGAAATTAATAAGACTCACAAATTAGCGCTTTAATAGCCAAAATACAACATATAATAATGCATTTAATAAATTAAAAACGTAAGATCTCACGAGAAATTAAATTTTGCTGTGAAATAACATACGTGTAGAAACTGCAGGAGTACGGAAGTTGGCTAAAACGAAATGTAGTGTAATCGCGGGATTCCGAAATGCTGTTATTAGAAGATTTAGGGGGAGGGTGGCGTCTGCAGCATATGACTTATCATTGGCATTGAGGACAACAGTACAGGTTCAACAGCCAGTAACAACTGAGGCAACTGTTTCTAATTTGATTGTCGCTAACACCTATTCTTTTCCTAAATTGGATATTGGATAGTATTTCAGGACACACGACCTTTCAAATTAGTTGAAATTGCAGCTGATTAGAGATTGTTGAACCCCTGATAAAATGTATGAGTTTAGAGCAGTGAGGGAAACAGAGTTTTTAGCTTTTAAGATATGCATGGTTATCAAACTATTCACCGTGGCTTTTATACTCGTAAATGTTAAAAGGTGCCTTTTGAAAACATTGCTTGTTGTTTACGCAAAAAGTTATTCGAGGAGTTCAGTTGGCATTTGTCATCAAACCATGCACTTAATATAATGATTTCAACGAAGATCCACCTAGCTACATGCAAAGCTCATGACACAAAGGCTCTCGTGAAGATGAAAGCAATTTTGTTGCATTATTGAAAGGCAAAGCAGTTTCTATAGATTAGCAGTTGGACTCATCATTTAGAACACAGATTCAAGAAAATCGGAACAAACTGGGTCCCATCATTTCTACAATGCTATTTTGCAGCATGCATGATTTAGCACTTTGTGGAAAAGAATCAAATTTTGGTAACATTTATGACCTGTTAGAGTTTCGTGTTGAATCTGGAGATGAAGTTCTTAATAATCGTTAAACAGTTGGTTTTTGTATGCCAGGTATATTTCTGCAACTACGCAAAACACTACAATGGAAATTTGTGGGTCTTTCTTGCGTGAAAACATTGATCGTGAAGGAAATAATTCAGTTGCATTTTTTATACTTGCCAACGAGACAAATGACATTTCAGGCATTGAGCAGATGTCCCTTAGTGTTAGCTTTGTCAAAGAACAAAATGGGAAAATGATGGTCAAAGAAGAATTCCTGGGATATATTCCAGTTATCGATAGAACATCTGAAGGTGTAGCCAACATTACAAATTCATTAGAATTTGGATTAGATATGACAAAGCTTGTTGGTCAAGGATACGGCGGATGTTCCATGGGATTAATCCAAGAAATAATTTGAAAAAAATACTCGAAAACAGCATTTGTACATTGCAGTTCACATAAACAAAATCTTGTTGTTAACGATTTAAATAATGTGAATGCTATACGAAACGCAATAAGAACAATTAAGTCAATTATAGCGTTTTGCGAGAAAGTAATCAGAGAATAAAAACTAAGTCGAAATGTTCGTTTCCTATGTGAAACTAGATGGACACATAAATATTTTAAATATAAAATCTTGCGTATTTTTGCTGAAAATGTGCAGAAAATTTATTTAGAACAATCAGTAACGTAATCAGTTGTACGTGCAGATATGATACTTTCTTATGTTTAATATGTGAACAGTGTCTTCAAAGTAATAACTTGCAGGGAATTTAGTTCAGTTTTATTGTTACAAATTAATGACATTTTTCTAAAATGTAAAGGACGGGGGGCAAATGCCCACTTTGCCCCCCCCCCGCGTACGCCCATGCTTTTGAAACTAGACCATATTAGCGAATGAGGCAGTGACGTACTTATGCTAAGAGCGAACTGCAGTCAATAACATATTCTCAAATATGTCACACCTAAAAAAGTTGCTGACTGCTGTGGACAGCTACATACTGTTGAAGAAGTTATGAAACCACCAAACCATGCTTTAAAATGTAAAAAGCTCTGATTCCGCCAACCCCTAATATATAATTAATATAAACATATATTTAAGGGCAGCGGAAAATAACGATTAATTAATCGATTAATCGTTAAAAATTTAATTTAATCGATTAAAATATGAATAAAATTGTAAGAAAAAAAATCAAAAAAAGACCTGCCAGATTCATTAAGGGAGAATATTCAAAACTCACAAGAATAACACAATCAGATGAATCATTAAACCTTGAAACGATAGAGGATAGAAGAACCAAGAGTAAAGTAGTAGTAATTATACTTTAAGCAATTAATTCTAATTTAGAAATACAACGCAAAGATAATTTGATACAACCCTCAGATAGGCATAAGGATGAAAACCCATTTCTTATTCCATGTGCAAGAACAAACACATATAAGTTTTCTTTCTTTCCGTCCGGAATTTAGACGTGGAATTGGTTGCCTGAAGAAACCAGGAAAACCAACACTTTATCTACATTTAAAACTCTAATAAGAATGTAGGACTAGTCACAAACCATAGATAAGCGTAGGGCTCGATAATCTTCTTTATAAACGAAGCTTCTGTAACAGATAAGATAAGATAGAATAAGATAAGATAAGATAAGATATTCAACAGTATAGTCAACAACCAAAAAACAAAATACATTACCCTAGAAAGAGAAGAAATGGCAGGTGAAGACATGGAAGTTAGGAGCCAGACTTTTGAAAAGGTAAATCAGTTCAAATACCTAGGATCACTACTAAATGAAAGGAATGAATTAATTTTAGAAATCAAAGAAAGAATATCAGATGGGAAAAGAGCATACTTAAGTAGCCAGAAAATCCTCAAAAACAAAAACATTACAAGGGAAACAAAGAAAACTCTTTATAAAACGGTCATCAGACCAGCTGTAACATATTATGCAAGTGAAACTTGGACCTTAACAAAAACCGCGGAAAACTTATTAAATACATGGGAGAAGAAAGTTCTCAGGAAAATATATGGTCCAACAAAGGATGAGTCCGGATGGAGGATAAGAACCAAACATGAACTATACAGTCTATATCAGAATACCACAATAGTTGCAGAAATTAAAAGGGGCAGGACACCTAGAAAGAATATCAAATGATAGAGGAGTAAAAAGGTTACACCATCAAAACCCCAGAGGAAAACGGCTCAAGGGAAGACTTAGGCTTAGATGGATGGATGATGTAGAGAAAGATCTACAACAACTGGGCATCCAATATTGGAGAAGAAAGGCGTTGATAAGGCCTGAGTGGAAGGAGGTCGTGAGGCAGGCCCAAACCCTACATGGACTCTAGCGCCACAGGGATGGATTGATAGATTAAAGAATTCTGTATCCAACATTATAATTTTATAAGAATATTTTAAACAATTGCTGTCAGTGTATCTATATGTGAAAGCTGTATTTTCTATTTACGAATGAGCATGTTTCATATCATTTTTTTTTTTGTTTATTTTTGTTTGGTCATTTAAATATTTTTTTAGTGAAAAGCTGCACTCCAATATCGCACCATGCCTGGAGTCTTGTAAAGCGTCAGTAAATAGTGGAACTTTTATTTAAAGTTGAGCGTATTGATGTGACGTCAAATGTGGGACTCACCTCTTCCCCTCCCCCGGTGCGTGACGTCATTTAAGGACAGCCCTTAAATTGGAGACCGCCCCGGGTTGCAAAAGTTTTTAACTAAGCCAATGTCAAAATGTAAATGAGATTTAATTTTTCACCGCTAGTGACTGGTTGTAGGAGTTTGAGGGACACATTTCTATCAAGCACCGTACAGACAACTGCCTTTTATTATATTATATAGAATTTTATAATTTTTGTTACTGAAATACTTTTCTCTCGTATAATTATTAATTATTTAGACGTGAATGCGTAAACAAAAAGGTTTTTATTATCTCATTCCTTATTTCTTGTGTTACGTCACACAATTAGGGAGCCATGAAATTACCGCGACCTAAATGATTTCGCGAAAAAATGAATCAAATCACGAATTGACGGTATCTATAAATGCGTTATATAAATATAATTAATCAAAATTTAATCGATTAATCGATTAATTTTTCCAGATCAATCGAACAAATATATTTAATCAGTACCAACCCTAATATATTTATTCCAGCTGCAGCTAATCTCTGGTTATCCGTTTCGTCCAAGCATAACTTTTCCCCTGGAATCATAAGCTCCAATAATATTTAATGTTATAGCAATTAAAGAAATTAATATGCAAGTTAAACATTTAAAAAAAGATTTTAAATATTAACATCCAGTGCATTTTAAAAATCTTTTATATTAACTCGCACATCTGAATGTTTGCTTGATATTGTGCTTGCTTGCCGAAAAAAACGTTTAATCATTTTTAATTTAACCCACCCAGTGGCGTAGCTAGGGGGGGCGGCGGAGGGGGCGGTCTGCCCCGGGCGGCACTCATTCAAAGGGCGGCATTTGTGGGCATTTGAAAAATAAACCCAGACATTTCCGAAAACCGCCCCTTTTCTTTTGAAGGGGAAAACCATAGTGAAACAAAAAGAATATCAATTTTGAGTTAAAATTAACAGATTCGTGCAATATTTGTTTGATTACATAGTGGTTGTTATAACTAACGCAGAACAGTTTTAAAATTTAAAATCGCTCAAAAAAGGTAACTATTTGTTTTCAAAATTAAGCGTTATACGTCACAGATGGCACTTTTATATGAAAACTGCACAAAGACAACACATTACCGCTGGTCCGAATATATGTAGTATTAATATCGCCATGACAGTTTTAGCGTGGAATTTCGACATTCGCAGAATGATGCGCTAACAAGTACCTACATGACATAGTGGTTCAAATATTGTGTTTAAATTGCAAGTAGTAAAATATATTACTGTTTCAGGTTTTATAAAATTATTGTAAGTGAACTTATTAAAAATTAAATTCACTTTGTTTTTATTGCATGAAAGTAACACATATAGCTTGTATTTTTCATTAATGTATGGTTATTCATTAAAAATGAACGATTATTCATTTCTCCGTTAATAAACACCACAATAACATACATAATTCAGAAAAAAGACATACTTAAAAATTTCAAGCGTCTTGGAAAATTAACATCTGAATTGACGAGTAAAACGAGATCGGATTCTGGAATTTTACTTAGTTCATGGCAATCTTTTACTTTTCTATGGTATGTCAATGGGAGCCCGTCTTTTTTAAATTAATGCAAACTATGCAAACCCATTGGATGAAATAAAGATATGTGCTAATACAGAACGCTATTACAGAGAGTTGGAAATATCGACTAGATACCAAGTTAAAAGGAGAAAAATATGAGTGGGGAAAATTCAGAAGACGTGGTTCTATCTTTAGAGCAAGAAGTACAACGAAAAATGTTTTTATCCATAGTTGTAATTATAAAAGAAAATAAAAGAACGAGGTGATGAGTTACATGTCCTTGCAAGAAAATATTCGTGTATAATACTATACCATCTAGGATTCTAAATGAAGAATTTGAACATCAATTAAATTTCTTTATTTACATTGTTAAGAAATGTTCGAGATTGAAAGAGAAAGGATCCAGGTTTTTATGGCAGTACACGGGGCCGGTCTTAGCTATTGCGGGCCCCTATGCAGCTTAGTATGCGAAACTGATAGCTTGGGCCCCAGTTTGGGTAGGTATAAGGTATTAATATGGATAATAAGTGAAAATTAAGATAGGTTGGGCTTATGAAGCGCTGGGCCTACTGGGACCGCATAGGTTGCAGGAGCCTAAGACCAGCCCTGGCTGTGCCTACACTATAAGAAGAGGAATTATTATGTTTAAAAAAGAGGGGAAATACCCCCTTGATCTATGAAAATATATTTAACAGTAACTATTGGAAAATTCTTTATCCAACATTACAATTTTGCTAAGAATTTTTTCAACAATTGCTATCAGTGTATCTAGTTGCAAAAGGAGCTTCTCCAAACTGAAGTTGAAAAAAAAATATTTTCGCTCCACGATTTAAGACTACAAAATCTTGCAATATTGTCCATAGAACTTATATTACAAATAATATAAATTTTGATAACCTAATAAACGATTTTTCGACTATGAAAGTTAGGTGAGTAAGTAAATTTATAATTAATCAAAAATATGTTTACATGCTGATGTATACAATGTCTTTTTTTTATCAGTGTTCATTCTCAATATCGTGAAGCACTGTCCTCAATAGAGCAAAGACTTGATAAACTTGCAACAAATAAATAGGCTCACCTTAGCCATTAGTCTCATTTAAACTCTGAGCATAAACTTACACATCTACTTTACTATATTAACTATATTATTTTTTAAAATAAATAAACATGAATTTTTAATATTATATTTTTTCCTATTTAATACACTGTCCCAGGCGGAGCTACTTACACATGTTCGACTCGAGAAGGAATATCGGCTGCCGTCTAAGTGGCAACTCGGATGAGTAAGTTGAGCACTTGCTGGTAGAATGCACCTGGCTGAGGCTGGTAGGGGATTTATATGGCGAAAATCATGGGCGGATCAAGATTGCACGGGGCCCCTGGCAGCAATTACATAAAGGACCCGGTCCAGCCACCTTTATTATGAAATATAAGTTCGGGGCCCTAAAATCACTGGGGGCACCTGGCTTTAGCCCATTCAACACCCCCCTTAATCCGCCATAAGTGAAAACCTAATACCTGTGGAAGGGTATCTTTACGGTGATGCCCACCTGATGAGGCATGCCTGCGATAAAATGAGACGAGTGTAAAACTCGACCCAACAAGGAATGTCATATTCGGCGTAAGAAATGTATTTTGTAACAGTAAATATCAACTGTGCAGCTTTTACAGGCTAGGAAAGCCAAGTTCTGGGTGTGTCAAGATTTACTATGGCATTTTACTTTGAATTATTGCATATTATTCTTATACTTAAAGTTGTTGATTGTGCAGACCCAATACAAACGGTTACAACTTATCTCGTTTGAGGTGATATTGTAATGTTTGATAATTTAAAGTAATGTAAAATTTTTAATTTAATTTAATGGTACATTTTGATGTAATTTAGGTGTAAGTTAATCAAAATTAATGTATGACTATTTTATATCAGTAGCACTTCAAATCTGATGTTGAAAATTTTAAGATTTTTTTTTATGTCGTTAGTTTTTAACTGCTTACAATCTTTTACCCAACGACCATGAATTATTGCCTTTGTTGGACCTATTTTTACAAACGTTAGTAAGGATTCTGTATGTTTCCGGTATTTTGCACTCGAAGGAGATCTATGGGCTATGGGGTAAGTCGTATGTGAGTTTCGGGGGGAGGGTGATACCATGAGCTACCGCACTGGGTGACACCAATCCTAGTGACGCCTCTAGCTAAACAATACTAATCATCTTATAACTTCTCTATTCGGTATTGGTGACACATGTATTTACATGTACGGATACAAATTTAGAAGTGCAAGATTGCAATATAGTGTTGTTGTTTGTTTGTCCACTGTAAAGATGGCGGACCCCTCCCCCCCCCCCCCCCCCAGAAAACCCTTTAGGGAGTCGCGACCCACAACAAGTGGGGAACCCGGGTGCTAAGGCTAAGGTCTTGTGCCAGAATCTGAAAAGAAAACAACAATATTTGGATCTACATTTATAATTGATATTTTGTTCCTAGATTCAAAATGGATTATAAAATTAAGTAGTTCTTGAGGTAACGTTTATTTAAAATATATACGTATAGCTTAATCTATGGAAATGTGATGGATATGTTCAATAGTAATTTTTATTAAAAAAAGAAAGACAACATATTTTAGACAGTGCTTTATGTTTATCGTAACTTTCTCCTTCACGGAATCCCAGGGCGATGGCCCGGTTGCGCAAAACAATGCGCAGAAGGCTCCGACTATATGCAAATGTTGTGTTGTGTACGCCATTTTGAAGACTTATCATAGTAGGACTATCGAGTTCAATCGAAACATATTTGTGCCATCGGAGGCACCACTGAGGAAATTAGGTGCCCCGTGAGCCTTAAAATGGCCACAACAGATACTAAGATGTCCACAACCGAAAGGATCATCAAAAGTAAGTTTTCGCTATACCGATTTGAGTAAGCCTTCTTCCAACCGCCATATTAGAAAGCTATGTCGTCCATCATTAGCATACCCTTTTACAAACTAGGTGAGAAAAAAGCCTTTAATTATTTGCAATTGATATTTCTACTGATGCACTCTACCTGACGTCGTTTAGGTCAATTTTGAAGCATGCATATTTTGTTTACAAACCCCCACTGATGCCATTTTGTGTTCGCCTGAAATCTTATCAGACTACCGGACCACTCAGGAAAAGCTAAATATTTTTAAATATTGTTATTGACTCGTATACTGTGACCGTATACTAACACTGCACTGTGATGCCATCAATATTCATTCACATTTCATTTTGATGATGAACATAATTTAAAAGCAAAACAAAAAAACATCAATATGTAGTCTACCTAATAACTTCAACTAAATCATTTTTGTTGAATAAATAATAATGAACTTTTTCATTTTTATAAATAAAAGATTTACCATTCATTATTATGACATGACATTATTCATTGAATGAATTGTTTATTTTAGCAGTCATTATCACAAACTATCTTATCTTACTATCTTCCTCTTTCCTATATTAAACTTTAAAATATTTAACACCTATAGTCTCTGGCCATACTACTAGTATACCCTAGGCCCTACAGGCCCTACACCTACATTATCATTTATCATTTGATTAATTTTTTTTATTTTATTGCTGCCTATACTTAGGACTATAAATACTGTATATAGTCATAGTACGTACAGTATAATAGAATAAGGTTGTTAACGGTTAGTGTTAACCGGTCCTCAGATCAGGATCGGTCACTTGTATTCAGGACTGGTTAACTGCAAATTCAATAAGCCCATATAGGCTACAATATAAGCTTATAACTTATAACCTGGACTTCGTTTTTGTTATGACTAATGGGAGTGATGGTGACTTCAAATGGCTTTCTCCATATTTCGGGATATAAAAAATATACACACGTCATCACTATTAATGGCCCTTAAACATTACATTTTTTTATATCTCGGGAAAACAAATTAGTATTTACAAATGCAAATGAAATATCTATTTATATTGCTTGTTAGTTAGTCTTCTATACCTTAAGTAACTTAAAATAGGGTTATTAATATTGTTTAGCCGCTAGATTAGATCAAATTTGAAAATAATTGTCTGAGGTACATAGAAGAAAAATGTCGGCCATCTTGAAAAATAGGGAAAAAACATGTGATTGATTTGATAAATTTTTTAAAAATTTGGGGGGGATGGGACTTTATCAATTCTTGTAGATTTTTTAATGCTGAAAACAGTGGTTACCATTAAAATCGAGTAAGGTTGTTAAGACCGCTCGTTTTTGAGGACCGGCTAACCATTCAAAAAAAAGACCGGTTAACTGCTCGTCCTTATATCCCTAATGTTTTGAGAACTAGCAAGAGAATGTTGTCGCCTCGCGTCGTCTGATGGCATCAAAGCCTGCTTCCCCCCGCTTGCGTTCAGCTCTTTCCGCATTGCCCTCAATTCATAGCATTTTTTTTTAATCCACAAAATTAACTAAACAGTGATGGTTAATTGTCTTTTTTATATTTTATTTTGAGGACTCGTAGTTCACCGGTCTAAATAAGAGGACAGGTTCAATCGTTCGTTAAAATTAGCAAAGTATTTTTCATTAGTTTAAAAAACCAACGCCTCGCCCTGTCCATTGTGGGTCTAAATAAGAGGACAGGTTCAATCGTTTGTTGAAGTTAGCGAGGTATTTTTCATTACTTTAAAAAACCAACGCCTCACCCCGTCCGTTTTGACGTCATGTTTACCTCTCTTGTGCGTGATGCCGGTCAACTCGCGTATTAAAATTAATAATATAATAAAATTATAAAGCTACGGAGTAAACAATGATGATAAAATGGAATTTATTATTTTAAAAAACATATTATTTTTCAATCGTCAACTCGCCAGAATAATTGAATTTTGCGATTCACACGTTCACCCTCCCCGTTTTTTTCTGTTCAGATAGGGTTTGAGCTACACTCGCCGTACTGTTAATGTGGTAAACAAATACCTTTGATAGGCAGGAAAACTGTCACTAAAAGACCGAACTCGAATTTGTGGGCAGATTAATCGCCCGGTATCTTTGCTACGTCTTTCAAATACCTCTCGTAATATAGGTACATGTACTTCACTAAGCGGCGTGCGCCAATACGTTTTTTGAATGCCTGAAAT
Organism: Radix auricularia; assembly: GCA_002072015.1. Lineage (NCBI taxonomy): Eukaryota > Metazoa > Mollusca > Gastropoda > Lymnaeidae > Radix > Radix auricularia. The sequence goes on along the minus strand of MUZC01000166.1, from coordinate 210,069 downwards.
TGACTATAAACTGGTGATCAGAAAATGCGGATAGGTCACGGGGTCATATGCTTTTATAGCTTTCTTTGTCTTTATAAGAAACAGACTATAATAAATATAAATAGAAACAGCCTCGGCCTTGACCGTTGTTGACATCAAACACGCACTGTTGGTAACTAGTACTATTAGTTGTGAACTTCAGTGAAGCAAGGCTATAACGCGTCATGTCCGCATGCTTACAGCTTGGAGACTGAAGGTTTGATTAGTTTGAATGCCAACCTAGGCTACTTGTCAGCTGGATCGTGGTATTGCTTTTACTCACCGTGACAAAGCGAGAGGCGCGTTACGGCTTGTGTTGTTTTTTTTCACTACATTGTCGCTAGTTTTTTTGTTTTGTTTTTGTTGTTGTTGTTTTCTTTTCGGTTACACGGTCCTGCGGTCCTGAATAAAGATGACCGATTAGTTTGAATGCCAACCTAGGCTACTTGTTAGCTGGAACGTGGTATCACTTTTACTCACCGTGACAAAGCGAGAGGGAGAGGCGCGTTACGGCTTGTGTTGTTGTTTTTCACTACGTTACCGCTAGTGTTTTTTTTTTGTTTTTTTTTTCGGTTACACGGTCCTGCGGTCCTGAATAAAGATGACCGATCCTGATCTGAGGACCGGTTAACCGTTAACAAGCTTAAAATCGAGTGATGGCGAATCTAAAAGATATTTATATTATTTTATGTAGTTCATTTACTGTAACTCCATTAATTACATTTTACTAATGAAATTCAGCACACAAAAATTGGAGAACATAGTTTGTAATGTTCAGCATCCAATTATCTTTAAAATGATATATTCCACATCCAATTTCATCAAGAAATTACACAGAAAAGTGCAATTTTCTTTACACACATGCACATTGTTTACATTTTTAAGTGGACAAAAAGTTGAACAAGGGGCGGATAATTCAGCAATGATTTTTCACAAAGTGAAAAATGATTTATCCAAGTACCTAGACTAAGAATGATGTTTTTAAATTTTGATTGGCTTAGTTGTCAAGGCACCGTACGAGAGCAAGGCGCTAGCTCTGTGCGTGTTTGGTGTGAACAACAGCAAAGTTCGCCTGCTGTTACTATTTATAATACTTGACAAGACTTTATCAAGGAAAAAAAAGTAATTTGACAAAACTTAATGTAAATAAAAAGAAAATGATTATAAACAGAATTTCCACTACAAACACTAAACACAGTACTTTAAAAAAAAATTCAAGATCGCCATGATAGTAGTCCATGTGTTCACAAAATGGACAACAATGTAAGTATAGTCTGTTTCTTATAAAGACAAGGAAAGCTATAAAAGCGTTATGACCCCGTGACCTATCAGCATTCTCTAGTCATTGTTGTATAGTCTGTTTTCCCGCCATCCAAATTTTGAATTTTTTTAAATGAATGGTGATAGTAGTCCATGTGCTAACAAAATAGACAATGTAATTATAGTCTGTTTCTTATAAAAACACGGAAATGGTAAAAGCATATGACCCCGTGACCTATCAGCGTTCTCTGGTCATCGGTTTAGAGTCTGTTTCCCCGCATCAAAAAAATAATCGGTGGTCGCCGCTGTTTGAAGTACCTATATTACGAGAGTCATTTGATAGACTCAAAGATACCGGGCGATTAATCGATCCTCAAATTGGCAGTTTTCAAACGAGTTTGACTTAAAATTGCAGCATCGATATAAAATTTGATGTTTTCTATAAAAGTATTTCGTGTGCGTTAAAAAGGGTCACAGCACATCCGAGCTGGACACAAGCTGGCGGTGTCACCATCAGACAGCGAGATGGGGAATTTGATACACACTCTCTTTGTTGGTTCTCAAAAAATTAAGGAAAAATACCGACCGGACAGTAAAACTGTCTATTTTTTTTAAGGGTTAACCAGTCCACGCAAATGAATTGACAACATTTGATAACATGTCGTTTTAATACATACAATTAAATATTAATCATTGCGGTTGCTTTTTTTTGGAAGGTTTACTTTTTTGTTGGAACGATTTAATCTTTTTTTTTTTTTTTTTTGTTCGCTGTTTTGACGGTAGCGCAGCCGAGGGGAACACTAGTGTTGGTACATAATAGACGCTTGAATGTCAAATCAGACAGTGTGGGGCGATGCTTTCTGTTTTTGGTTCACAAAACATAGTAAAACTTGGGACCAACGGTTAACCGGTTAATCAGACTTTTTTAAATCAGTTAACCGGTCCTCAAAAATGAGCGGTCTTAATAACCTTACTATAGAATATTATAAAAGTCTTTAAACAGTAATAATAGTGTTATAATTAATTAATAATAATAATAATAAAATAGTAATTTATATATCCCAACAAGAAGCCAGGCTCACAGCGCTTTACATGGAGATAACACACATATGTATTAATTAATTAAACATACATATCATACTAACTGCATAAATGACAATACGTTATACATCAGCTACGTTAATCATTAAAAGAAATGTTGTTTCATTAATTTGAAAATAAATTTTGAAAAGATGTGTCTTAAGTGCAGTCTTGAAGGACTTAGTAACGGGCAACGGCCGCCACTGCCGGAACTGGAATACATCATTTTTCAAGCATTAAAGGGTTTTTACTTTCCGTGTTCTCATTTCTAACGAGAGTGCTATCTAGGGACGCTTTACAACGCTTAGGGGATAGCGGGCAGGGATGCATTACAACGCTTTGCGACTTTTAGGGTTAATGTTAGCCATTCATTACAGCTTCACCATTGGATACCATTTTCCATCGGCACTGTTAACACCCAGTCAAAGATATGGTTAACTCTTAATGTGTTAAGGCGCGGTAATGCGCACCTCACGTTATTTTCAAAGCGCTCCTCGATATAACTCTTTTTAGAAACATCACAGAAAAATAATTACTCTTCAGTGCGTGAAAGATGATGTATTACACTAAAGCTGAGTCAATAATCGCACCAGCACTAGCTATTATCATAGAAACATCAAAGGCATGCAGATATTATCTTTCTTCAAAATTCTAAACAAGAACCAATATAACTTGAAAGTTTTAAAAAAAAATTCCTTATATAATTTTAATAGTGTAGCTTTGTAGCGGGTCCTTGGAGAGGTTGACACGAAGGTGACAAGTGGGGTGAATGAACCTGAGGTTTATGAATAACGATTAGTATTCATGTCAGTAATTTTCATCATCACAATACACTTAAGGCAACAGTTGTGTGAATTGGGATGCAGTAATTAATTTAATCATAAGTTTATCAGGTAAACTAAATTAAGCCGGAATTTTAAAAGGCCTGCCAACCATTGCGATTTTTCCTGAATTATACTGATTATTTTACCCCTGATCACAGAATTCCTATTATACCTTTAAAATTCCTATTTTTCAACTTTAAAATTTTTTAAAAATCGGAAAGTGGGAAAAAAAATATTTATAAAATAAACAGGGCTGCGGAAATTACCGATTAATTTCTCGATTAATCGGTAAATTATTTTAATCGATAAAATAGTGATTAAAATTAAAGAATTTTTTTTTTAATTTCTATTTACTAATATATAATTAATAATAGATTTTAAAAAAAAATTTTTTACTTACAAACTTCTCTGTTAACTCATTTGCTACTAAGCACAAAAACCAAAACACCCCCTGGAGTACTAAGCAAAGGGAGATTACTCTCAAGAACATGCACCCCCATGTTAAATAAAAATATTTTTAAACATCTAAATGAAAATTTAAAATAACAAAACATGCACCAAAAGAAAGAAAATTGGATGAGCTTTTAAAAAATGTATAGGTTGATGCACTTTTATTCACAAATATATTTTATATAAATCTGGAAAAGTGTTTTTTGAAAATTTACATCACTGTTTTTGGGCATCTACCTCCGTTGTTTATCACTTTTTATTGTTTTATTGTCTCATGAAACTTTCAGAAACATCTTATCCACTGGCAAATTCAATTTTGTAATTGGTTACTTTATTCTAATCATGATATTGATGTAGAGGAATTTATATATGTCCTCATTAGTAACCTCCTTCCACAAGGTGTCTTTCTGGCTGTTTGCTGCGGCTCCGCGTATAGTTTGTTTCAGCATTTAACAACTCTTATGGCAGAGTTCAAGAAAAGCTTGAAGTAGTCTATGGGACTGCTGTCAGTAGGGAGAAAATGATTTCCCCTATTATTTCATTAAAATTATATAGCTTGTCTGTAAAACTGATCAACTTGTGTGACCAAGATTCAGAGACAGTGTCTCCATCTATCTCGTTAGCTTGATTCAGATCAGTTATTATTATTATTATCGGTAATATCAGTATCACTATCAAAGTCTATTCTTCCTAATTGTTAGAGTTATTAACTGCTGCATAATTAGACGTTGCAGCAGCAATTAAATAGTCAAGAAAATGAAAGGCCATTGCATCAAAATATTCAGAAACCACACGTTCAGATTTCACCAAACATAGTCCGACTTCTAAGCCACACAACTTTCAAACCGTAAATGATATAAACATCAGTTTTTTTTAAAACAAAATCAGCGAGGTTTCTACTTTTCAAAAGGCGGAGAGCTATTGAAGGCAATTCTCACGGTAACGATGCTTCTCGCGAGGTCGCGTGATGCATGAGCGTTGCTAGACGCCATGACGCTTTTAGGCGCATTAGTAGCGAGGGGGGTATGGCGCATTCAGTCGCATTAGTAGCAAATGAGTTAAAAATCGTTGGAAAGTGTAAACTTTAAAATAACCTGTTTTATAGGGACAATGATATATAAAAAAAAACAAAATTTAAATTCATAGACATTATATTGAACTACTTATATTTAAATATATTTCATAACAATATTATATCTATTAAATTAAATACTTAAGTTATGTGCAATTTAAAAAAGGCAATAAAATGGCACAAAATGTGAAGGAAAAAAACCTAGTGAAAAAAGTGATTATGAGGTCTTAGAAAAAAAAATCATAACTTTTGGACCACTTGGGGAAAAAAAGATGATTTTTATCTTTTTGTTAATAATTAAACAACTTCTATATGGCTGTATTATTTTTATATTTTAAAATTAATTAGAAATTTTCATTCAAGTCCCTAAACTTTAATACAGTATTTAACTTATTGTCATTGTTAACTATGTTTTAAAAATAACATAATAAAAAATATCAATTTCCCGTTTTTATTACTGACTTTGAAATTTGCAGTTTAATGACGTCATACATCTTTATTTCTATCTTTAACATAATTATCGATTAATTAATCGGTATTTTTTCAAAAGTTAACGATTAAATTTAATTTAATCGATAACAGCCCTAAAAATAAATAAAGTTGAGTTTGACAGACCTTACAGTCAATGATGTACATGTGTTTAGATAATGCAACTTCCTAGGTTTTTTTCCTGCACTACCATTATGCCTGCAAATAGCCATTTCTAAATGATGTCTAAATATTTCTTTGTTGGCCATTGTCAAGGTATAAGAATCACTGCGAATAGTTGTTGTGACATAGTTGTGAGCTCTGGTCAAATAGTGACTGGAGAGGAGCTCACAAAAAAATAGAAACAAGAGTGGTAGTCACGCATTATGTTATTAAGGAAGACAGTCAGGCTACATATAGTGTGGGGTGGGAGAGACAGAATAGTACAGGCATGGTAGTGGAGAAACCTAGAGAGTACAGTGCTAGTAGTGTTAGTTCGAGTATTGAGTACATAAACGAGGTGTGCTTGAGTGTCTAGAGAGCAGTCAAGGGAATATGTGTAAGTGGCATTGTACTTAAAGCAGTGGCTGTAATTGTATTGCTTGTGTGATAAGGTATCTGTAAAATTTTAATAATACAAGCCTTTCACAAGTTTTGACTTTCTGGTGCCATCTATTGACCATGATCGGAAGGACTGCTAAATGATGATATTGGCGAGAAGTATTTCGGGCATCATCATTTCTTCCTCATATATTATACTACCTAAGTATGCATGCACTGAATGTATTGTTGTGAGTGCATGACTACTTTTCCGTTACTGAGAATAACGGAGAGCACCTGGCCAAAGTTTTCCCGATGTTGAGAAACAAAGTTTAGTCATGTTAAAAAGAAATGGGGGAAAAACTGGCAAAACCAAACATTTTTTAAAATAAAATAAAATCTCTTAGCTGGGGATTCAACCCAAGACCTTCCATGTGTTAGTCAGATGTAATTACTAATTACTACCACTACACTATGAAATGCATGTTAATATGTAAAGGAACAACGATGGTGAACTCAAGAAGCATTGTTGGTCTTCATGATTTCCACCCCCATCCACCACTTTTGCTTGCTAACCATAAACTGATTGGTTGGTGGTTGATCCCCGCGAGAGTCATTTTATATTATTATTGTCATACTGACTTCATTTTTTAGGATAAGAATGGTTATTTTACGTATTGAAAAGACCGTTGGCAATTTTAAAACTATTTTTACCTGTAGTTTAGTACTATTATTTTTATAATTAAGTTTATCAAAATTGCATCATCAAAAAAATTTGTTAGAATTACCAAAAAACTTTGTAAATTGACTGATAACACTTGCGATGGTAACAGCTGTCATTGATGAAAGATATATTTTCTTTCACGTACTGAAGAGCTTTTAATTTCTGTGATTTTGTTTCTAAAGAGAGTTTTATCGAGGCGTGCATTACCGCGCTTAGTAGCTGTAAGAGTTAACTTTTTTTTCCTGCCTGTTCTTTTCCCCATTTTTTGCGAACATGACAAGTTCTAGAGTCGGAAAATCACTGTTTACGATTGACAAGGGATGGTATAGTAAAGGGTGGGGGGCAGACAACAACAACCGCTGTGCACATGTACTCGCTTTTTATTTCATTTCTTTGTGCTGCTGTTTGAGTCCCTTCTCCCACCAAGCTTCCGTTCTTTGCACTATATGAGCAAGTCTGTGGTGTATGCTACGCTGCAGGTCATCTTGTTTAAACTTAATACTTGTGTTATTAGGCCGAAACCTATACTGGCAGGCCTGCCAACCCTCCCAATTTTTTCGGGATTATACGGATTTTTACCCATGCTTACGAAATCCCGATAAGACCCTTAATCTCCCGATTTTCCGGAGAAAAAAAAATTCACCATGAAAAATCCGAATGCGAAAAAATTATAAAAAGAAAAAGCCACAAAAAAAATAAGACGCTTGGCTTATATGATGACTTCCTGTTTTTTCTCCTGCACTTCCGTTATTTATGGGACCCGTGTTTTTATTGTGTCATTCTTCACTTGACTTAAAAATAATTCATTGCGTGGTGCCTGTTTCAAAGAGGAAGCTTAACGTGACAACATGGATAAATTTTTGAAAAGATCTGCAGTGGCAACAAATGAGATCAAATCTGACAATGCTGAAACTCCAACCAAAAAAAACAAACAAAAAAAAACGTCATGCTCAACGTTTTAGAAAGGAATTTACTGAGAAGCATTCGTTTCGTAGATCATCATCCCGTGGCCGTGGGGAAACATTTGCATTTTGCAATCTTTGCCAAACCCACTTAAGCATAGAAAGGGGTGGTTATAATGATATTCAAAAACATATAACTACTAAAAAACATGCAGCTAACAGCATTGACGTGAAACTACAAACTAATGCCAATGCAGCAATGCACTTTTGGAAAAGCTGAATGAGAAGTCAAGAAAAGTGGTTGTAGAGCACCTAAAGTCTTTCTATGTTGTAGCTCTCAAGTATATGAAAGAGAAATTTCCACTATCTGACCCACTCTACCAGCACGCCAAAGTGTTAAATATGAATTGGAGAAATAGTGGTACCTTTGCTGACCTTCAATTTTTTAAAAAGAAAATCCCAATGCCATGTTCACTTGACTCCTATAAGGAACAGTTCAAGAAGTACCAGATTATGGACCTACCAAAGGATGTGGTTACCTCAACCAGGGTGGATGAACAGTGGCACTTCCTGAAAAACTTTAATAAAAATCCAATAACAGACCAAGTGGAGTTAAAGGATTTGGCTACTGTCATGCTTGCAGTGTGCTGCATTTCCCTCTGCAATGCAGATGCCGACAGAATTTTTTCTATTGTCAAGAAAAACTATACAGAGTCAAGGGCCTCTATGAAAGTGGAGACTGTCTAATTTGTTGGTCACCAAAGTTACCAATTGCCATGGCAACTTACATATGTCCAAAGAGTTGTTGGGCAAATGTAAAAAGGCCACAAGAGAAATGTTGTCAAACTGAACACATGCAAGTTGTGTACATATGTAAATAATGATTATTCTGTTCTGTGCATATGTATATTGTACATTTGTAATGGTGTTAATATTCATTCTGTGGACTATTGCATGAAAATGAAGGTAAATGATTATTTCTGTAACTTTTAATTATTTAACTATTGATAATTAAGTGTTTAGATTTAGACCACGGCGCTAATGACTCGCGATCCCGACTTGCGCGCGCACCATCTACAGATTTTTGTGTGGGGGAAGTTGGCAGGTCTGTACTGGCATATTATCTATTAATATTAACTCTTAAAGTCGCAAAGCGTCGTAATGTGTCTCTTCCCGCTATCCGTAAAGCGTCGAAATGCGTCCTAGATACCACTCTGTTAGAAATGAGATCTCAGAAAGTAAAAACTCTTCAGTGCTTGAAAAATGATATATTCGACTTCCGGCAATGGCTGCCGTTGCCCGCGCTAGTGTTATCGCTTGATTCGCGATGTTTTTTGGTAGTTTTAAAGGTTTTTTTTTTTCGAAGATACGTTTTCGTTATACTTTATTACTAAAATAATAGTACTAAACTACAGGTAAATATTGTTTCAAACTCAGTACGGTCTTTTGGATGCCTAAATTAACCATTCTTAGCCTGTAAAATGAAGTCAGTATGACAATAATAATATAAATGGATTTTACGCAAATTGTTTAATTTTATAACCAGTTGATCGTAATACTGGAAATCCTTACGGGACTGAGGCAGAAGTTTATTGAAAACCTTCTGGGGCTTTAAGAGATTTAAATGTTTTGATCGCACAATTTTATTGTGTCTTATATTTTATTTAAAAGCTGTATTGCAGGCCTCTTTTATTCATATCAGTGGTCCCTTGGGCTCCCAGGGGTCTGGTGTACCTACCATTCAGAGGGTCCGTGGAAATTTGAAATTGATTTGGGTGTCTCTAAACAACTTCAGGGGGTCCCATCAAGGTTTGAAATGAAATAATAAATTTTGTATTCATTTTATTATTATGGAAATTAAAATAAATAACAATAAATAGAATGTTATCTAATGTTTTTTCTATTAATTAAATACAATCTTAGGTGGTATAAGTCATATACCTAGAAAAGAAAGTAGAAATGCGGTTATTTCCACATATATAACTAATCAAAAAGTTAATTTATTTATATGTTAAGTGTCAAGTTTTTACGTAAGAAATGCGGAATACCTATAAATAAGTCTGATAACTACAATTTTTTACGTGATTCAACAAAGCTTGCAATTTTGGGTAATTTTCAATATGTCGGGAGTTCGGTTTATCTAAATTTTATCCTTACATTAAATAATGTATTAACTCTTTCCCTGCCAATCGCCGATATATAGGCGATCTCGCCTGGTCACGTTTGTGCCAATCGCCGATATATAGGCGATTTGAGTTTTTGAATTTATTTCGTTGCTTAGAGTGTCCCATTAGACTTTTTAAGTTTTAAAATGAGAGGTAACTCTTTTCTACTTTCTGTTTAGAAATAGCATGTGTTTACATTCAGTAGTGTTAAAATTAGCAGCTTGTTTCGATTTATTTTGTAAACAAAGATATGGCCACGCCTACTCAACGAACATAGTGATTTATTTTAGTATTTATTGCTATTTTATCAAATTTAAATGTGAATTATTGATGCAGAAACATTTTAAAACAATAATAAAACATTAGTTTTAGGATTTAGTTAAGATTTTCATCCGATTGATACGGCATTATATGGAAAAAGAGCAGTGGTGACAGTTCGGTTTCTATATAAGGAAATAATAGAAAAATGTTTTCTGCCATGGACTTCATCAATACAAAAAATGTCATAACTTTAAAACTACATGGGATATTTTCAAAATTTAAAAAGCATTTATTTCATAAATGGAATTTACATTGTGATAATTAAAGGAGAAAATGATTACAGCTATGCAGACTTTCTTTTAGTTTGGTAAGTTAAGATTTTTTACAATGAAAATTTAAGACACAAAAATTGATCACAAAATCTTATAGTGAAAATAATTTTTGGTTTGGTAATATTTTATTTGCTTCTACATAATTGAATTCTCTATTCAATTTCCTTTCTTTTGATATAAGATACACCAATGTTGCTTTAGACATTTATTAAACATTGTACGATAGTTAAGGTCACCCTTAAAAAATTACCAAACTAAAAAAATGGTCTGGCACGAACATGTAAGAAACCCCCGAAACCCCCTGGCAGGGAAAGAGTTAAAGGGCTTTACTGCATGCAGGCTTGCTTCTATTGAAAAAGTTAATAATTATTCACAGTGGTTTTACTTTTGTACAAATGATTAAGAATGAGAGAGCCGAAGACAAAATGCCAACACACTGTTGTTGAATATTTGAAATTTGGCTACATTTTTTGGGAACAAATGTGAAAGGTGAAAGTTATTTAACTAATATTAACCCAAGAACTGTGTATAGAATCATTCTGTAATGTGGAAGCTTTTAAAAAAAATCTTTTTGAGTGCAATCAGAAATGCATACATATATTGTTACTGAACCCCGATTACTATATATTTTTAGAAAGAGGAAAATGGATTGGAGATTGTTAGTTTTTTAACCACCCACTTTTTTAAAAAAATGTGACCTTGACCTTGGAATGCTTACACACAAAAATTTTTAACTTTCAAATACCCTTAACAAAATTTTATTTAAAGATGCCATGAAAATACTTTTAAAATGTGATAGATATTTCATTTATCTTTCAGAAAATGTAGGTTTTAAAAAGTTTTGAGAGCAAATAAATAAATTAATCCCTTATTTTATCAGTGAAAGGCATATCTATTGGTCTCTTTTTGTAAAACTCTTTGTTGAGGAACAGGACAAAAAAAATTGTGGTGTTGTTACTGAACACTGTTCATAAATGTTTTTGGTTGATTTGGGTTCCTAACTGTGAAGTTTATTACATTTGCACAAAAATCAGATGCAGCAGTTACTGTAACCCATCAATTCTCATCTGAATGTGCAAATTGTCGCATAAATGGATCTGGTTCAATGTCAAACTGCGATTCATGACTAGCTTTAAGCGTAGGGCTAAGACTAGTAAAATCATCTGATTCACTAGAACAATGTGGAATATTAATATCATCACCATCACTTGGATCTTCAAATGAGGCTTTAAAGTATATTTCTATCTTCTTTTTTTTTTAACCTGTACCCGAAGGTCCAATTGCAGAATTCTCCATTTTGACTTGTAAATCGGCCTAATAAAATAGCTTTCATAACAATAATAACATGCAGATTAAAAAATACTATTTTTAAAGTTTATAACTGCAAGCTGACCCGGAAGATTTAATATAATAAAATGAAGTGGCTTAGTTTACAATAAAATAATGGATTGGAAGTTTCTATTTGATCCTGATTTTTATCGGCCGTCATAGTACAAAATGTGCTGATCGACAGACCACAGTCGTTAGTGGGTTAAAAAGATTTTTTGAAATTAACCTATTTAATACGTTACGCTGCAGTCTACGTCAATGGCATTCTAGCTGAGTTCTTTTTGGCACTCTCTGCGTCACCGATGGTTTGTTTCATTTTATTAGTAATCGGACTTTTCCATTCAACTATTCTATTAATAGCTTATAAAACTTCTATTCATAAGAGTTTCAACTTCCGAAACGATTAGACAGTGTTTAGTGTATTTTGTGCTTGTTTTTTTTTTTTTCAGTCAAAAAAAGTTTGTAAACAAAAAAATCAGCTGATTAAAATGGCTTCATTGAGTACTAATCCTAGTACTAATCTATTAATTTTTGGATCTATGACTGATGATCAAGCAAATAAATTGATTTTAATGGACCAATCCATTTCAAAAGATGATAAATTTGAAGACTCAGTGCCGACTGTGATTACGAAAATTTACATTTTAGTAAATATAAAAGTGTAATAATAAAGCATTACTATTTTATTGTTAATTTTTTTTTTTTTTAAAATTGAAACGCGTCATGGGAAAAAATTCATAATTTGATAATGTCTGGAGATATTCAATGAAACTTTCCAGTTGTTTTAGATATATAATAAGACTTATTTGTTAGAAATATGAACTTGGTTGGATTATTGTTACCTGATTTATGAGCTGGTGAGTACAGAAAAAAATATTTTTTTCCCCTTTTTTTTTACATTAACATGCAATAATATCCCTAAAGGTTTTTTATTAGGTAATTTTGTCTCACTTTTTAAGAGTAGAAACATATTCCTTTTTCAATTACCTAAATTTTGATAAAAAGTAAAGCTGAAATTTTCAGTTTAAAATCATCTGGTAGAAGTAGAATGGATTTTTTAACCTAGAATTTTACTGCGTAACCTTAAATTGTGACATATTGAATGGGTTAAAAATATTCCCTTGACTTACCATAATTTAAGAAAGGTGTAGCGAATTTATTTCAGAACATTGTGTCATTCATTGACATTATTTATTCACAAAAAGTGAAATTTTGTATGGATCACTAGAGTATGCCTTTAGAGACTGAATTAAATCAAAAGGTATGCCTTCAATGAGTCTATTTGCTCAACATTGTTTGGAAAATGACTAAGGCTATAATCATTAACTTATTTACGCAGAAGAACATTGGTTTTCAAACAGTGCTATTTAAATCGATTTTATGATTCAGTGTTGAAATTCCTGGAAAGCAAAGACAATGATTTACGACACACTTAAACTCCAAAATGAAATTTTCTGTTTGAATGATTTGTTTATCAAATTTAAAGAAACTACTTTGAAACTACAAGGCGGCCAATTAAATTTTAATTTAATTTTTAATCAAAACTGAAAGCGTAATAACTGCTTTTGTTGCAAACCTTTTTCTGTCCAAACAAAACTTTGGAAATGGAGAATTTTCTCAGTTTTCAAATCTTTTAAAATTGTAAAATAAATATTTGCTGATTCGCTTTCAACGCTTTACCGGTCTTCACGCAGACATGAACCAAAGATTGGAAGTCATTCTTCACTTGGATATTCCAGACTGGATGTTAAACCCTTTTGGCGTGGTAAACTTTGATCCCAAATACAGATGAATCCATACTAATACAGAAGCAGCTTGTTGAAATATCTGCAAATGAATAACTTAACCCATGTTTGAAGTAAGATATCAAAAATTCTGGTTACAAAAACGGATCCCAATTTTATATCCTGTATAATGCTTTATTGTACACATGTTGACTGCTTCCTATTTTCCCATTTAGAAGAATTAGGATTCATTGCAGTTTTAAAGCTCAGAGAAGAAACCGGCTATAAATTAGTGCTGGTTGGTATTTTTGGTTGCTACTCACAAACATTGAGTCCGGAAACAAACACACACAAAAAATGTAATCACCTTCATCGGGGGTCATTAATTGTTTAAAAAAATTTTTTTAGCATAGTTATAATTCAATAAACACTTCTTCCTCAAAATGTTGCTTTTTTGGATTTGTAATATTTATTTTTACACTGTGCATTTATATAGTTTTTTCACTTGGGGGTCCGTGGGGACTATAAAAAGTGGTCTATGGGTTAAAAATATTAGGGAACCACTGATCTATATATTATTTGCCAGAAACTAGAGCAAGCAAGAGTTGTCTATTTATATGTAGAAGTGTGCACACCTGCACCACACCACACTATGCGCACTGAGATGCACTATGTAGAAGAAAAGACAGTAATGCTTTAAAACAACTACCACTACCATAATGTGCAATGGGGAAGTTTTTGCCAGTTCTTTTTTACCACTTTCTTTGCACTATCTATCTGTATAAATTTATATATAATTTACCAAAGCAGTATGTGCAAAAAAGCATTACCCTAGCTGGGTTACCATTCAGCTTATGATTGGCATGTCTGAGGTCAACAATGGTTCTTGCATTAACTATAGTGTTTATCACGTCCCCCTTATATGTGGAAGGTCCTGGGTTCAAGCCCCAGCCAAAACTTTATTTCTTAATTTTTAAAAATGTGTGTTTGTGCGTTCTTTTTGCAAACATGGCTGACCCTTGGCTAGGATCTACCATTCACAATTTATGGTTGGCAAGCTAGGGATGTGGGCCGGTACATAACCGCTTTGCGAATAAATGGAGACCATAATGCTGTGGTGGTTTCTCTCCCACATTCACTCGCGTTGTTTTAATTTCTACGTGCTGTAGTTTGTGCCCGTGAATTTCAGCCTTTCTTTGCACTATCCATGAGCAAGTCTGCGACGTATGCTGCGCCGGCGTATCTAGTTTAGTATGATTTATTGGGGGGGGGGTAGTGGGTGTCTTGTCTATTAAGCTGATATATGGTCATGTTAACTTAACAGTAAGATCAAGTGGCCTTCTTAATTGTTTTCCTCTACCACGCTATAATTAAATCTCAATAACTTTTTAAAAAATTTAAACAGATATTTGTTTATTTTTTAACATATGATGATATATTTGGTTATTGAAAGGGAAAAGAATGGTGTTCTCAGACAATACAGAGATATGATTTTATTTTGATAAAATAATGATTTTTGTTTTAATGAAAATTACATTTTTTACAAATATATAATAAAAAAAAGTTAAAAACCAAATTCAAAGACGCAAAAATTTACATTTATATCCAAAATGTAAGAAAAGGGTGTCTTATCTGAACTTTATTGATATTTACAGCAGACAGAAATATGTTAACATTTTTAAAAAAATAAAATAAAAAATAAAACATCACACCATAATATATGTGGTCACCATTGAAGAAAATAATTTTAAAATGCACTGTTTAACTAGGAATTATATTAATTATGATTCTGCTGAACTCACAAGTTTTTTTTTTTTAAAGGCGGTAGTTAGTAGTTTTGGTGCGGTTCTGTCAGAATGTTGCTCTTTGGCATAAACATTTTTCCAAGCCATGGTATAACTTGCCTCAGTTGAAGTGACACCTTTTTTTTACTGAAAGCATTGAGTAGTGTGAGACTGGAGCAGTGCTAGTTGCTCATCAGTAGATAAATTTTCAACTTCATCAATTTTACTACATCTAGTATAGGTGTGAGCAAAGTGGGCATGAAAAAGTGCGGCCGTGGAAATTTGTTGAAATTATAATAACCTGCGGCCGTCAAATATTTGCAATTTGGCAATATATATTATGTAAAGTTGTAAACAAAATATTGAATATTCATCTACACAATTTACACTCTTAAGCAAATACTATTGCGAAATAAATTACGATTCCAACAGCTATAGCCTTAGTTGCAGTGTTCGGTGCTCATATACAACTTATGAGGGCAGGCAATGAAGTTCATCATTTTAATATTGAAGCGTGCCGAAACCGTTGTGTTGGGCTCATATCGTGCTTGCTCTGTGTAACAGTGCAACACGTCTGTCAACTTCAGTAGTTGCTATAGTAAATACAGATGCTCAGATGTCTGTGTACATCATTCTTAGCTGCAGGTGCACCAGAAATCCAGACAGATTATTGACATAGTAGTGAATAAACATGGCAGTATAAACTAAGCTTGTTAACGGTTAATCGGTTAGCCGGTCCTCAAATCAGGACCGGTCATCTTTATTCAGGACCGCGTAACCGAAAAAAAAAAAAAAAAAGAAGAAGAAAAACTAGCGGTGTAGTGAAAAAAACAACACAAGCCGTAACGCGCCTCTCACTTTGTCACAGTGAGTAAAAGCGATGCCACGATCCAGCTGACAAGTAGGTTGGCATTCAAGCCAGGGCCGGCTGTAGTTTAGGCATAGGCAAACTAGGCAGCTGCCTAGGGCCTCCGATTAGTCTCATCAATAGTGAGGGCCTCCCACAAGAATATTTTCCACTTTATTATTTATTTTCCCATTACATTTAAGGCCACCAAATTCACCTTGCCTAGGGCCTCCTATTCCCTAAAGCCGGCCCTGTTCAAGCCTTCAGTCTCCTAGCTGTAAGCGTGCGTACATGACGCGTTATAGCCTTGCTTCACTGAAGTTCACAACTAATAGTAAAATCTACTAGCTACTGCTAAGTAATGATTTTTTTAAAATTTTAATTTTACTTAGTTGTCGAAGCACTGTGACTGTACGAGAGCTAACACAGTGCGCGTTTGATGTCAACAACGGTCAAGGCCGAGGCTGTTTCTATTTATATTAATTATAGTCTGTTTCTTATAAAGACAAAGAAAGCTATAAAAGCATATGACCCCGTGACCTATCTGCATTTTCTGATCACCGGTTTATAGTCTGTTTCAGGCATTCAAAAACTTATCGGCGCGCGTCGCTTAGTGAAGTACATGTACCTATAATACGAGAGGTATTTGAAAGACGTAGCAAAGATACCGGGCGATTAATCAGCCCACAAATTCAAGTTCGGTCTTTTAGTTTTAGTGACAGTTTTCCTGCTAGTCAAAGGCATTTGAAGTAAGATTACCACATTAATATTACGGCAAGTGTAGCTCAAACCCTATTTGAACAGAAAAATGGGGAGGGGGAACGTGTGCGCCGTAAAATTCAATTATTCTGGCGTGTGACGATTGAAAAATAATGTTTTTTAAAAAAATAAATTCCATTTTATCATCGTTTACTCCATAAGCTTTATAATTTTATTATTATTAACTTTAATACGCGAGTTGACCCGCATCACACACAAGAGGTAAACATGACGTCACAACGGACAGGGCGAGGCGTTGGTTTTTTAAACTAATGAAAAATATCTCGCTAATTTTAACGAACGATTGAACCGGTCCTCTTATTTAGAACAGTGAACTACAAGTCCTCAAAATAAAATATAAAAAAAAGACTATTAATCATCACTGTTTAATTAATTCTTTGGATTTTTAAAAAAAAATGCCATGAATTGAGGGTAATGCGGAAAGAACTGAACTCAAGCGGGGGAAGCGGGCTTATACGCCAGGCGACAACATTCTCTTGAAAGGCGTTAAATGAAAATTGTGAACGATTAATTGTAATTGTATCTTAGTTATTCAGCTTGTATATTTAGTACTCATCATGTGGATAAAAAGGGATAAAGCACCGGAAGAAGATAAGCGGATCATTAAGGTAAAATGGGAGTTAGATTTCTTTATGGCAGAGACAGAATCACTTCATGCAGTGTCTAATTCTAATCTGCGGTGATGTTGTGAAAATTGTCAAAAGGGACAATGTCAGGCAACATTTTTGCTGACACGCATCACACAACTATGCAGTTACAAGGTGATCAAAGGAAGATCTGCTAGGAAAATCTGAAGAGGAATGTTCATCATTAAAACTCGGTC
Source organism: Radix auricularia (assembly GCA_002072015.1). Lineage (NCBI taxonomy): Eukaryota > Metazoa > Mollusca > Gastropoda > Lymnaeidae > Radix > Radix auricularia. Next base: position 192,686 of record MUZC01000166.1, on the reverse strand, counting down.
ATGTCTGCTTCTGTTAAGAGTTCGAATAAGAGCAGTGAAGCTTCCTATCGAGTTGCTTATCGTCTCGGTGTCTCTAGAAAGATTTTTCTGATTTGGAACTCGTGGAAAGTTGTATCATTGATGTTAAATGCATTATCTTTGATTCCTGTGTTATGTTATACCATGCAACGCTGCCAAAGTAATATTGCCAAGCTCAAGCTACTCAAGTTTATTGGCTCCCTATTCCCAACACTTAAATTGTATGAGGTTCTGCTCTCCATGGAGACACTAGTTACTCAAACTCGAGGAGAAGACAAACTTTTAGCAGTTGAAACAGCCTGCATCGACTCTCCCGTTGATCTGCAAGTACCTGCACATGGTTGGTAAGCAAAATGGATTTGTGGCTAGATTTTCCAATTATATGTCCAAGGATCGCGGTTATGACCAGCTCATAAATCTGCACTGCATTGTTCACTAGGAAGCGCTGTTTTAAATCTGTTGATTTGGATATCATTCTAAAGAGTGGGAGTTGTATTATCCTTTTCATTCATGCGAATGCTATTCACCACCGCCAATTCATACAAATGATTCGTTGGCTGCATTGGCATAAGATATTTTGTACCACACCAGCATTCGTTGGTTATATCCTGGAGAAATATCTCGCCGTGTTCTGCTGCTACAAAAAGAAATACTTGAATTTTATGTCACGAAAAAACAAGGACTGCTCACTGCAGAACCAGGCCTTCTTAAGATCTCTAGCCTTCCTTGTAGATTTGTTATTTTATATCAACTGCCTCAACGAGTCTCTGCAAGGCAAAGGATTATTATTTTGCATCATGCACAGAAGACGACAGGATCTCTGTGACCAATGTCATCTGTTACAAAGTCATATCCAACATCTCTATCATTTCCCGCAACTCACCACTCTAATCGAGAGCCATCCGGCTTAGTCCTTTTCAGACGTCCTCAAAGCGCTGTTGCTGGAATTCACAGAACTTTTTCAGGATTTTGACAAGATCTCAAAAAATATGAGACTCGTTGCTTCTCCACATTGTTGAGACAAAGATTGGATGTCCAAATGGAACTGGTCAAAATAAAAAATAATACGCACCTTGTGAAGAAATTAAGAGGACACAAAATATCTACTGGAGACATGGAAAGTAGCTGTGGAGTATCCCAAGCTTTGTGAAATTGCAAGAATCACTCTAGTGCTGTTTTGAGGCACGTACATGTGCAAAGTGTAATTTTCACGAATGAAATGACTCGGAACAAATATCAAAACTGACTGGTGCACTCCAATATGGCGTCAGGAATACGACTGATGATCTCAAGCGAGTGCCCGGACTTTGTGCAAGTTTCGGGAGACATCCAAGAGCAAGGCAGCCACTAATTTCTGGACTGCTAAGTTACATGGGCAGTGTTAGTGAAGCAGCTTATCACTTATTCAATTATTGTGTTCTCAGTTTACTGATGTCACTTAAAAATATCCTTATGCTGTATGTGTGACATGCATGATGTTTAGACACTATTAGGGTTTATATGACAATGTTCAATATTATAGAAATATTAGCAAATATCAATTAAAATGTTTGTTTGTAATGAAGCACTGTGTTTGCCTGCAATACATTATGAGGATGTCATTATTATGTCACTTGTTTATTCCGAGAGGCAAATTTTTGATTTACTGTGAAAAAACTTTTGGCGACCGTATGCGGCCGTCAATGGGCCAAAGGTTGCGCACCCCTGATCTAGTAGCATGATTCTACGGCAATTAATAATAAGGATCATAATCATTTAAAAATACCTTTTTCTTGTTCACCAAAGTATTTGTAATTATATTAGATCAATCACCAGATGAGCTGGGTTGAACATCCATGTTTGTAAACAAATATGAAAACAAGTGCTTGCAAGTATGTATGAGCCTGACAATGAAGACATCACAAAACAACAAATGCTACGACAGATAGCCTTCTTGAAGGAAAAACTATCAAAAAGAAATTAAAACTTAGTTGTGTTGAAACCCAGAGTCAAAGAGAACAGTAAAAACACATAAAAAAATTTCAGACTTTTTTTATTGAAGTAAAATTATTCTAGATTGCATTAAAAGTAATTTGAGTTCATTAGCAAAGAAACGAAACTATTGTCGATCTGTCAAAAATGTCTTTTTATAATCGAGGCACTGGATGTTGTTACAGTAGAAAAAGAGTTAATAATCTAGTATGTAATTATTTATTTTTAAAAAATTTTAAATCACACATCACGGTTAGTGTAGCTCAGCTTTTTTTTTTTTAAATGCTTCTGAGGCAAAGTACGAGAGCTACCAATATTAGCTGTGGAGTTGAAATCAAAATGCCTTTGATCTAAACAACGCTACAAGTATTGCTATTACAAGAGTCATTTGCTACCAATGGGAAATATACCTTACTGCTAAAGGGTGATTAACCGTCCCTCAGATTCGAAAGATGTAAAAAAAATATATAAGTGTCAGTTTTCCTGCTAAGTACCCTCAAGAGACAAGCATATAAATTAAAATTAACATAATTATCTAATCCCATGCTATTAACCATAACAATAACCAATTGCATACATATAGAAATTCAAAATTTGTTTTAAAAATGACCCCCTTAAATTTTATTTTAAAATGTGAGTAATATGATTTTTATTTTATTTTTAGGTGTTCCTTTTCCGCCTAGTCACAGAGTAAGTATGAGTGAAGCTTTTGATGCTAAAGGCAAGCCCAGGCCAGATGTCCTCAAGCAACATTTCATATTAGAAGGCAGAGTAACAGAAGATGTGGCTTTACGTATTATCAACGAAGGTGCTGCTCTTTTGAGACAAGAAAAGACAATGATTGACATTGAAGCCCCTGTTACTGGTAATTGTTTTTGTTTTATTTGAAAAATATAAATTAGGTATTCATAGCGCACATAATATAATACATTCTCTTACAAAAAGTTAATAGTTTGTTAAAATTATTATTATTATTTTCTTCAGTTTGTGGTGACATACATGGTCAGTTTTTTGATTTGATGAAACTCTTTGAAGTTGGTGGACCTCCTGCATCGACACGCTATCTCTTCTTAGGAGATTATGTAGACCGAGGTTATTTTAGCATAGAGGTTTGTTTTATTTTCACTTTGCTTTTATTTTTGTGTGTGAATTCGTTATCATGACCAGAAATGTTTCTTTTTGTCTTTCCTCTCCATCCTGAGTGTATGTCCAAATAGGTCTTTTCACATACCCTAAAAATGTTGCAAGTATATTTTTAATGTTTCAAGTTTAATAAACTTTAAAAAAAAACCTCTTAATATTTCTTAACTGTTTCCTATTTCTACACTTTCTTTGTTGAGGAATTGGCCACTTTTCTTGTGATGGTATCTCTGGTGCTGTTTTTGATGTCAGAAGCATTTTTCAGGGTGATGTTGTCAGGCTTGAAATAATTACATTAAACGCAATATTATTAACAAATAAATCATAGATTCACTTTGCTTATTTATGAATCATACCATATATACTTGTAGGTGCAGATGTTTAATAATATTTTAGTGTCTGGTAAAGCAGTCAAATCTTGTAGAATTTAGACAGGGACCTTGATTATCTACACTAACACTGATATTCAATGTACCTGCAGAAATCACCTATGACCTGCTTGTAAGCCGACACCTGCCCCAACATTTTCCCCTAGATTTTGTCCCCCAAAAAAGTTGGCTTTACCAAGTATATACAGTATATCTTAAATGGGAATGACAAGATGGTCCCGCACTTGATGAGTCATACGGCAACCTATGGTTCTGTCCGTTTACAAAGTGCATTATTAACTCTTAAAGTTGCATAAGGTTTTCAATGAACTTCCGCCTCATTCCCGTAAGTATTTCCCGTATTACAATCAACTGGTTATTTTCATTTCTTAGGCTAAGAGTGGTTATTTTACGCATCCTTAACACTTTTGAGTTAAATACTATATTTACCTTTAGTTTAGTACTAGTACTATAATTTTTATAATAAAGTATAGGAAAATCGCTTCATCAAAAAAAAAAACCCGTTAAAACTACCAAAAACCACCGCAAATCAAGTGATAGCAAATGGCGCGGGCACCGGCCACCATTGCCGGAAGTCGAATACATCATTTTTCAAGCATTGAAGAGTTTTTACTTTACAAGATATCATTTCTAAAGAGAGTGGTATCTAGGGACGCTTTAAGGATAGCGGGCAGAGACGCATTACATCACTTTGCGACTTTAGAAGTTAAATGCTCCATACTTTTAAATTTCTGTATTGTAAATCCATTTGCCATATATACGAGTCTTTGTCCACTCTGTTGTACGTCGGAGATTTGAAAATATCGCACTTCAGCAAAAATATTAAGGTTTATAACGGTTGACAGGAGTGGTTAACCATTTGTAAGATTATGACCTATCTTGTTCCATCTCGACTGGTTACTTGGCACGTGATGTCACCAAGTGATGGCGTTGGCATTCCCAAAAGGGGTTCTTGCTTTGTTAATTCTCTTGTGAGTTTTGAGAACTCAAGATAACATGCTAACAGAAAGTAACCAGCCTTAAAAAAACAGGGTTCCCTCTGTCTGGAAAAAAGAATTCTTAAAATAATTAGGAAAAAAGAATTCTTAAAATAATTTTCCTGTTCTTAAAAGTGGGGAAAGGTTAGGACTACAAATTTCAGGTGAAAGTCCACCATGGACACAAAGAAATTGTTGATTTATTAAAGCACAGAGGGGTAGACAATCAAAGGCTTCTATGCAAGCTTCATAAACTCTGTGGGTATTTGATTTTACCTATATGAATACAATTACAGGAATTTTTTATAATTACTTAAGTAATTTGCTATGACTCAAAAATTTCTGTGGTCATGTTTCAATTACATGTATTTATTACCAGTTTATAATTGCCTGTGTATGCATTAATACTAGGATCAAATTCTCGCCTTGTTCAATTGCGACATCGATGCGCTAGTGATGTCACCACCGCTCGCCTTTGCATTGCCCGTGAACTTTAATATTTTAAAAATTAATTTTTTATGTATTAAAACTTAATATTACCAAAGGTTGTAAAAACAGTTTTAAATGAGGTCACGTTAGGTTAAGCATTCTAAACTAAGGACCAGTTAAATCACCCGATAGCGGTAGCAAGGTGTTTTTATTGGTTTTTGAAACTCACAAGAAAATTTATCCATAGCAACTAAGTGAATTTTTTTAAAAAATCATTCCTTAACTGAATTCCACTAACAACAGTGATGATGTGTATATATTATTTATATACTGGAACATTAAGAAAGTGATTTGATGTCGCAGCTACTTGCGTATTAGTCTTGTAGCCTTGCATCTTACCCGTAACACAAACCATGAAAAAATAAAAATAAGTAGCTGGGAAAAAACTCAGGTGATAGCTAATACAAACTGAATTAATTTATGTTTACAACTTAAGTTAATACCATTGTCAGTGTTCCTTCCACTGATGACAGCAATTAAACTGTTAAGAAATCTTCTTTATGTTACTATATTTCTCAACCCTGAATATGCCTGGCAAGACCATTTCTATTTCAGGCAGTGGCTTTCACAGGACAAATTTTTACACTGTGCATGTTGTACAGTTTGTAATATGTCTATCAATATCCAAACAAGGGAAAATCAGCACTCATCCCATATGTAATTGAAGATATATGTTGTTAAGTTTAAGGATACTCTGGTCAAATCACTTTTTAGGAAAGTAAAGCTGATGATGGTGCTTCAAAGACTTCATCTGTGTTCATACTAAGTCTTTCTTTGCATTTTTAAATTGACTTATTTTGTTAGTGAGTCAAGTCATTCATAACTTTTTGGAAGTAATTTCTATGTTAAAAATTAATGCTGCTTTTTTGTTGTTTTCAGTCTTAAATTTTAATTTTCTGGTCTTGAAACAGTTGAATTTTGAAAAAAATAATTTTACATTTTTGAGTATCTTAAATTCTTTATCTGATGTTTCTAATTTGATGTCACTTTTTTTTCAGTGTGTACTTTACTTGTGGGCTTTAAAAATATTATATCCAACAACATTCTTCCTGTTGAGAGGCAATCATGAATGTAGACATCTTACAGAATATTTCACATTTAAACAAGAATGTAAGTGAATTTTATTTTATGTGGCAATTGATACCTCACGTGCATTCTTCTTTTCCTAAAGCTGATAAATGCCTTATTCTCAAACCATGAAATCTGGCCCCAAAAAAAGGTAGAGAAAGGATGGTTTTAGGGGCATGCACTGAATTTAAAACAAGTTTGAGGAGGGATGCTAGTGCAAAGGAAAAAAATATAATGTTTAAAAAAAAAACTTAGCTATTTTTAAAAATAAAATATTTTTGTAAAAGTGCTAGTATAGAAAATGTACAGAAACAGTTATTACACATATTTAATGTAAAGGATGAGAGTTTACCTATACTTTTTATTAAAGTAATACAAAAAAAACTTGGGTTATTCATATCTCATTACTTGGTGCAGATATATAGGGTCCTTTAATAGAATTGGCTAAAGCAATCCATTTCATAAACTTGGAATACCTTAAATGGTAAAAGACTGCACACAAAAAAAGATTTCAACATTTTTATGGTAATTATTTAAGGTAAAATTGCTGTTATTATTCTAAATAAGGGGTCTCCAAACTTTTCTGTCTGAAGGGCACAATAACTATTAATCAGCAGTTTTGAGGCAGACTAAAAGAGTTTTGTGGTAAACTACAGGTTAACTCTCAAAAGACTTCAGTTTTTTAACAAATTTTACGGTCCCAACAACACACTGTTTCCTAATTGGTATCATTTATGTAATTTTGGTGCTATCTTCAAGTATTATATATCAATTTAAAGATATTTGAATGCTCTTTAATTCTGAATAGTTTTTATTTATAAATTATGTTAAATAGATTTTTAATATTTATTTTACAACCAAATTTTTTTTTTAAATTTCAAAGAAAAACAGAACATTAAAATTTCTCAAAGAAGGAAAAAAAAAACATGCTCCCAAGTATGGAAATAAAAGTGCTATTTTATTATTGTATATTCATTACTACAACTAAGATTCAAATTTGAAGAGAAAAGATTCATAAATAAAAAAGTTACAATTTTTTTTTAGAAAAGATACAATTTTCAGGAAACCTCTGCTAAAAAAAGCAAAATTTAATTTTTAAAGGTTTTTTTTTAAAGGAAAAACACATATTATATGAAAATATCTCTTTGCAAATTTAACCTAAATGAATTAAGTATATAAGCTTTGTAAAATAACTATTTTAGCATGGAAATATTTCTTTAAATCATCATATAGACATAACCAAATGATTTAAAATATAACTAAATACTGATGTAATATGAAATTCTTTTTTATTAAAACAGAAATATGTATCACAAACACATCTGGAATGTTTTGAACACTTAACCAACATTTTAACATGCAGTTCTTTGAATTCTCCATTTAACTTTGTCCTTCTCTTCGCAAATTTATAAACCATTAGCATTGTTAAAATTATTATTGTTGAAATCTTATTTTAGAATTATTGGAAGCACTTTCTCAGTAATGACTTCTCTGAGTTTAGAAACCCCTCAATAATTTGTGTAAGAAAATACCATTTTGAATTTTTTGAAGCTTTGTCACTTAATTAACGATACGTAATATCCACCTTTCTTTTTATAGCAGTCACTTAATTAACGATACGTCGTAATATCCACCTTTCTTTTTATAGCAAACATGAAGTGGTTGTGAATCAGAGGTGTAATTTTTTTCATAGTGAACAATATTCAATGACATGATGTGGGGGTGTCACTACTGTCATGCTTTCTTTTATTGGAATTACTAAAATTGGTTAAATAATGTTCAATTTATAGAATAAAAATGTTTGTCCTATACTTTTAAACTTAAAAGAACTAAAATGTGTTGAATTATAACCAGAGCAGAAGACCATATTTTGCCCATCAGTTATACTTTGGAACCCCTGTTGTACATGATTCAAGGTTGTAAAATCAAATTTAGTAAGCAGTATTTAAAGGGTTTGCAAAACAGTTAAATATTTGCTTAAATATTTTTATAGACACTAAAGATATTGAAATCCAGAGATAATTAGTTGTATATTGGATTATTTATCACCTGCACCTTGCATGAATGATCCTGAAAATTCTATGTAAGCACACTAGATCACTTATGTCTAATTGTCAGGACTCAGAACTTCTTATTTTGGATTTTATGTTCATTTTCTGCGTTCCTGAGTAAAAAAAATTCTTATTTGTAATGTACATTGTAATTGAAATCATTTTATAGGTAAAATCAAATACACAGAGAGAGTTTATGATGCTTGCATGGAAGCCTTTGATTGTCTGCCCCTCTCTGCTTTGATGAATCAACAATTTCTTTGTGTCCATGGCGGACTTTCACCTGAAATTCATACCTTAGATGATATCCGGAAGGTGAGTCCCTCAATCAATTTTTATTTTTTTATTTTCTTTACTTTTTGCTTGTGTTACATATGGTCAGTAAAATCCACCATTGCAGTTGGAATCAGAATTTTGTGCTTAATGTCAAATTTTTTGGCAAAAAATAACTAAATCTTTATCACGAATTACATCCGATGAGTGCTTTTGGATGACCGTTTTACGGTTTATAAATACTAACATGGCATCAGGAGTTTTTCGTCTTCTTTATACTTTAAAAGTAAATATTTGACTGTTGAGTTTGCTTAGAAATGTCACAACTGCTTTTGTTTTAGCATGCATTAATTATCGAAACATGAAGAAAGAATGAATTGCTAAGTGAATCCTGGCTATATCAATAACTGGATATAACATCCTCAACCCTTGGCACAGGCTAACTTGCCCCAGATCATTTAATATACATATTTTGCTTTTGATGTGGCTTTCAAACTGCTTCCTTTATTGCTGTTGATAAACCACCCTACCTTTTAAATCCATGTTGTTTTTAAAATAAAAATTATACTTGGGTTAAAGCAGGCTGTCAATGTTCCCTCTGAAGTTTGTTGATCCATGTACAGAGCCAAAGGACTCGTGTGCAAAGTTTAACGGCATCTGCGCTGCCTCGCAGCTTAAAGGGAACATTGTTGGTCTTTCTTCGCCTAAATTTAGATGTCTTCCACTGCTCCTACCTTATGTGTGTGAAATGATTGTTAGTAACTTAAATTCATTTCATTTTAGTTACATCAACTTTAGGTTTCAAGTAGGCTTTAATTTTTTTTAAATTTCACCCAATTTCAGCTGGATAGATTCAAAGAGCCACCAGCATTTGGTCCTATGTGTGACTTGTTATGGTCTGATCCATTAGAGGACTTTGGGAATGAAAAGTCTTCTGAACACTTCACGCACAACACTGTCAGAGGTTGCTCATATTTCTATAGGTAACATTTTTTAAAATAACGTTTAATGCCCCAAAGCTTAGTAATGCGCACCTTGTTCTCTAATGCCAAAGCGTGGTAAAACTCTCATTAGAAATGAAATCACGGAAAGTAAAAACTCTTTAGTACGTGAAAGAATATGTATTACTTTCAGCAATGTCGGCTGTTTCCCTCGCCAGTGTTATCTCTCAATTTTTTTTTTTGAAGATGCGCTTTTGCTCTACTTTGTTATAAAATTAATTGTACTAAACTACAGGTACAAACAGTATTAAACTCAAGTTGTTCTTGTGGATATGTAAATTAACCGTTCTTATTCTAAAAGATAAAGTCAGTATGACAATAATAATATAAATACACTTTCAATACTTTTAAAATTTCATGACCAGTTGATTGCAACATGGGAAATTCTTAAGAGATTGAGGCGGAAGTTACCCAAGAACCTTCTGAGGCATTAATTAAATCTTGATCGCAAAACTTCCGCCTCAGTCCCGTAAGAATTTCCCATTCAACTGGTTATAAAATTTAAAAAATTGCTGAAAATGTATTTATAATTTTATTGTCATACTGACTTCATCTTTTAGGATAAGAATGGATATTTTACATATTCAAAAGACCATCGACAATTTTAAAACTATTTTTACCTGTAGTTTTTTACTCTTATTTTAGTAATTAAGTATAGCAAAATCACATCTTTAACACAAAAAAAAAACCTTAAAAACTAACAAAAAACATCAAAAACCTAGCAATAACACTAGTGAGGGAAATGACCACCATTGCCGGAAATCAAATACATCTTCTTTCACGCATTAAAGGGTTTTTATTTTCTGTAATTTCGTTTCTAAATGGAGTTCTATCGAGATGTGCTTTGGTAATAGAAGTAGGTAGTCCAAACTGATTTTATTTTTTAGGATTTTATAATTTTGGTGTATTTCATTTTGTAGTACTTTTTATTCTAAGACATTGGGGGGAAAAATTACCGAGTTATCTTAAAAAACAAAAAAGTTATGCTATTTTCAAATTTTTTGAAAAAAAGCCAAAATTGGCATTTTTTCACTTTTCAAAAAAGGTCATTTTCAAAGACTGGTATTTTCTAACATAATTTACTGAAATTGTCTAGAAATTGGTAAAGTTACAACAAAGTTTATAATTAATAAGCCCAATTTTTTTGAAGCATCTACATTGATTTATTCAAAAGTAAAAAAATATTTAAAAATTAAAAACATAATTTTTTTTTCATTTTTATTTTCCGACCGGAAAAGTTTAAAATGCACAGTTTCAAAAATTCATATAAATTTATGCAACTGACATAAATAAACATACCATACATCAAATTAAAGGTAATTTTAACAGGAACAATGAGTAATGTGAATCAATAGCATTGAAGTACATTTACATTCATTAAAATAAGTTCAAAGATACCCACCCCATTAAATTTTCAAAAATTTAAGTTTTTAAAAAAATTATAAAAAATGCTTGGCAAAACACAATTGAGCCGAAAGCATTTCAAAATGTTCTATGATGTATCTAATTATAAAAAAAATTAAATGAAAGAAATCTTATTAATGCTTAACCCCATAAAAATAGCTTTTAAAAGTGGCATGAAATGATACACAAATGTAAAAATAAAAATATGTCACCTCTCACAAAAATCAATATATCCAACATCTAACATCAAATTCAGGTATTTTTAATAAGCTTAACAATTTATGTGAATGAATTTCAAGATAGAAACAGTTTAATCACTTTAATTAATAAAATCCTTAAAACTAGTGCCCTCATACGTACTAACACGTAATAATTAAAAATGCTAAAATTTAAAAATTCATAAAAAATTATGCAATTGACATAACTCAATATACCATACATCAAACTAAAGATAGTGTTGATCAGCACAGTAAGCAATATGAATCAATAGCATTAAAGTATATTTACATGAATTAAATTAATTTCAAATATACCGGCTCCATGTTATTTTTAAATAATGAAGTTATTTTTAAAAATAATTAAAAATGCTTTGCATAATACAATAGGATGAAAAGCATTTTAAAGTGTTCTCAGATATATCTACTTATTAAAAAATGAAATGTCAGAAATTTCAATGCTCAACACCATCAAAAAATATTTTATAGTGGCATTAAATCATTAAATGATACAAAAATCATGTTAAGCCTGGTCCCTATTGGAATTCAGGACGTGTTAGCGCATTTTCGTATTATGTATCAGTACTTATGTTAGATATCAGCATTATGTAGTTATCAGTAATTGTGTTTAGATTTTAGACATATTTTTATGAATTTTCTTGTGTAATGAATATACCTGACATTTTTTTTATTTAAAAGTCATTTCTTTACATTTAAAAAAAATTTATTTTCTCTTTAATCTAACTACAAGTCACCACAAATGATGACGTAAAACTCTCTAAACTTTTACACATATTCTAATGACGTCAACTAAAAAAAAAAACTAATTCTTTTGCACCCTTTCGCACCACTCTTCAATGCTTGAAAAACTATGTATTCGACTTCCGGCAATGGCGGCCATTCCCTGCGCTAGTGTTACCTCTCGATTCGAAATATTTTTTTGTAGTTTTAACGGGGTTTTTTAACGGATCGAGTAACTGAGTGTTGATGCACAAATGGCAGGTCAGGACATACAAAAAACATATATACCTCATGGGTCTAGGACTTATGGATGCTGAGATCAAGGGTGATGACGGACGGACAAAACGGGTGCAATAGCGCATTCGACTTCTCGAAAATGCGCTAAAAATGTAACAATAAATGTCTCCTTGTCTTAAAAATCTACATATCAAACACCATGAGTGATACGGTAATTTTAATAAACACAACAACTTCTGTGAATGAATTGCAAAAAGAAAGTTTAGCCACTTAAATTCATAAAATTCTTTTTTAACTAGTACAAGTACAGAACTTAAAAATTATTGTTTAAAAAACTGATTAAAATTTCATTTTATTTTCCTTTTTCAATGTGCAAGTGCAATATTTTGAACTTCACCATACCTTTCAGCTTGTTTAGTCTTTACCTCACTTAAGATTAAATTAGCACAAAGAAATTTCTGTAACTATAAGTCATCACTTTTCTTCCCCACTTTTATTTTAAGAAATGTTTTATAAGTCTTTATTATACCCTCTACTGATTTTTTACACCTCAAAACTATAGTGTTATTTTCTAAATCATTTTCGTCATAATCATAATGAAATAAATTTAAAAGCCACTAAACAATAAATTTTGATTTGCACAGCCGTTCCTTAGATCTGAACAGTTCTAAATCTATAACAATTGGGTTAGTCACATTAACTTCACTACAGATTGTTTTATCAAAATAAAGTGGTGTACATGCATTAGCTAAAGTAATACCGCACTTATCCAAGGCTGGAGATAAGGAATCCAGGTTCAATGTCATTGCTAAATAATCCATTAAAGAATCAGTCCCAGAAAGTGTCACAATACTAGAAGCCACATGTTCCATTTTTCTAACAAAACAATCAGGCCGGTAGTGACTTTCTGGAAACAGTTTGCAACATCTTTGTTGTTCTTGTTACCCTGGACCTTGATGAAGTGTAACATGAAAATTAAACTGTATGTTCTAGGAACTGGTGGAAGCTGTGGCCTTCTCCCTTTTCCTTTAGCCAGAAATGATGCACACGGGCCAACAAGAATTTCCCCCGCTGAGGAATAAGGAATATACTATTAAAAACATTTTATTAATATACCATCAAAATTAGAATTATGTGTAATCTTTGGTAAGGAAGTGTTTGAAGTCAATACTTTAACATTAAAAGATTTATTACTTAATACTTACATATTAGCTTTCTTATGATACTCAATGAAGAGTTCATTCCAGCTACTGGTACTACATCTTGGTTACCATTTCAATCAGTGCAAAGTAGCATAGTCATCACTTTCTATTTCTTTGATGTTGTTATTCATGGCATGGTCTCTAGATGAGGTATAGGAATTAATTTGGAATTATAAACCTATTAAATATTTATTGAATTATTAATATAGTTGCACTATACTTAAACCAAGACAATAATAGGCCAACTATCTACTAAATACAAATAGTATATTTTTAATCAGAATCAGAGGATTTAACTTTGAACATTAGCTCAGATTCAGATTAGTTTTATTGATATTCTTTGATAAATATCATACTAATTAATGAATTGGGCGAGTCTATGTTATCCTACTTATTTGGTATGCACAAGATTCACAGTGCAAAGCAAAGACATCTAAATATTATCAAGTATAATAATATTAATAAATATTTATACTAAGTAAATAATATGAATGAAAAAATTCATAATAGTTCCTAGAACTTTGAAATAAATATTTGTTTCTAAAAAAGATTTCATTGATATTCAATCCTAACACCCCCCGAAAAGAATGCCAGTTCCAACATACTCCGTTGCCACAGGCTATCGGGAATCCATCTTGAAATCGATTCACAATTTATGCAGAAACCCGTATTGTAAATAATTATTACAGCCGTATTTTGTAAAAATTATTAAATGTAACATCTTTTGAGTATGTATTATTCAGTCATTTCTAAGATTATCCATGCTTTTTATCGATAGACTGTCCTAAATTAAATACATCCAACTCTAATCATCTTCCAGACTCGTCCAATTTTATAATGTTACTGTGATCAGACCAGCAGTGTTACTTAAGATAATAATATGTTTTTATTAACTAAATCAACTAAACTAAAACAGGTGTAAATGTTTTGTTTAAATGTAAATAAAACTTTAAATATATTACTTACGTATTGATTGACGTCTCAAACACGAGTAATTCCTATTAACAAAACCACTAGACCGTGGTCAAAGAACTTCGCAGTGACTCGCAGCGCTTTCCCCGTGAAACAACGAAAAATGGAAATGGTTAGGTTTTTCTAAAGAAAATCGCTTCGCGCCAATAGTTACCACTCATTTGATTTTACAACAGTAATTTGAATATTATAATGATCTTTCTATCGGTGTGCGAAAAGTGTTACAGCTTAGTTATTTTCATTGTTCTTCCTTCGACTTAAGTTTTCAATCTGAATTTTTAAAATGAAATAATAAAGTTAGATATACTTTCTATACATCAAACGAAAGGGTAGTATCTGCCCTTTAATTTGATGGTAACACTACGTCGCTAATTTGAATAGGCGCGAAGCGATCGGCGTTTCAAACACCTAATGGTAAAAATTCACGTGAAAAAACGCCGTAAAATTTGTCAAAACTGATACTTTTTAAACACATTAAAAATACATATGGACACAAGTTACAGATACAAAAAATATATATTTCTGTAGATAAAGATTTGAAGTTTATTCACATATTAATTTTATTTGTGTTAGTCTCGTAGAAGTATTTTTATTTATTTTTTTAAAACTATGAAAAATACCCCAAAACGCGTTTTTTCGCCAGTTTGGACTACCTAATAGAAGTTAGGCGCGCATTATCGCACTTAAACACATTTGGGGTTAAATAATATATATATTAAATTATATATTTATTTAACTGACACTATTAAATTCAGATATTTTTAAAAATTATATTGATTATATATTTTGGAACTGTATATTTTAATAGTTTGTTTTCTTACAGTTTGAATGTTATGCTAATTGCAGACATATTTTTTTTCCCTTACTGTAGCTATGCAGCATGTTGTGATTTCTTGCAACAGAACAATTTGTTGTCTATAATTCGTGCTCATGAGGCACAAGATGCAGGGTGAGTAGCAAGATATCAAATTCTGTAACTTACATAACATTTAGGGTCAATAGAAATTTTGATTATCCTGTAAATATATATAAATCATATGCATACCTTTTTTAAAAGTATAGTATACTGCATAGATACATACACACTCACACTTATATGATTCTAAAACTTCACCTCCTTCATTAGGTATAGAATGTATAGAAAGAGCCAGACTACAGGTTTTCCTTCATTGATAACAATATTCTCAGCACCAAATTATCTAGATGTATACAATAACAAAGGTTGGTATAATTTGGGTTCTCCCTATTTATCCCTTTATAATTGTTTAATTAGTTGTTAGAGACTTGTGGAGTTATTATTTTTCATAGACATCATTTTATAACATCTAACTGACCCATGACCATGGACAGAAAAGGCATCAAGGGCAGTTAGCTTTTTTTGGATTGACTGCAGTTATTGCATGCAATTTTCTGTTCCGCAGAATCGTACTTTGATCTTTAAATAATTACCTGAATTCAATCCAGGTGTGACATTTTTTTAATAAGTCCGTTGAACAGGGTTTGCAGAGGTGTTAAATTTTTTTTTTTTTTTCTAGAGAAGGATGGCATTTTCTGCATATTATGTTTGTTTTTTTTAAATAGGACAGGAATTAAAGTCGCAAAGCGTCGTAATGCGTCTCTTCCCGCTATCCGTAAAGCGTCGTAATGCGTCCCTAGATACCAGTCTCGTTAGAAATGAGATCTCGGAAAGTAAAAACTCTTCAATGCTTGAAAAATGAAGTATTCGACTTCCGGCAATGGCGGCCGTTGCCCGCGCTAGTGTTATCGCTCGATTTGCGATGTTTTTTGGTAGTTTTAACGGGTTTTTTTTCGAAGATACGTTTTTGTTATACTTTATTACTAAAATAATAGTACTTAACTACAGGTAAATATTGTTTCAAACTCAGTACGGTCTTTTGGATGCGTAAAATAACCATTCTTAGCCTAAAAAATGAAGTCAGTATGACAATAATATTATAAATAATATAAATGGATTTTACGCAAATTTTTTAATTTCATAACCGGTTGATTGTAATACGGGAAATCCTTACGGGACTGAGGCGGAAGTTTTTTGAAAACCTTCTGTGGCTTTAAGAGTTAATATGAATTTGGCAGTGTTTTCTTACCTTATTTAAGTTGTAATTTGACATTTTTTAAAGGGCTACATCCAAATAGTTATGATTAATAGTGATTTTTTTTTTAATTAGACAACCTATGCAAACAAAATAAAGCAGTTTCCACTTGTGATGTTTGCTCAGGAGAAGTCATAGGTAGAGTAAGTACTTGGTCCTGAATGAGAGGCGCTTGCGGTGAATTGGCCATGTCCATAGGGTTAGTGTCAGGTCTTGTTGCTTAGGGTTTTGCCTTGCTCTCCCCTATCAACTCGCATACCTAAACTGACACAAGTCCATGTCAAAATGCAATATTTATTTCTGTGGATGAACTGGCAAGTCCTCATGGGACCGCGCATATAACAAGTTTATGCAATTTCAGTGTACTACTCGTATCATATGTACAACATCTATTTAACTCTCAGTACATACACTTCAACTCCACTCTAAGCCTTGGTTCCAGCTGACTGATATGTGCGCACTTCATGTCTCTCCCTCGTTAGCTCTGACTCTCCGCTGTCACACCTCGTTATCCAACTGGTCTCGACTGACCCTTGAATGACCTCTCTTGTCCTCTGATTATACGCCTTTAGGATCAGAGTTCACAATCATCCCTGTGTACTTGTGTTCACTCAGTCAAGACACATTCACCCACAGTGATTCTCATACCCCTGACAGTTAGCTCTGAGTGTATGATAAGAGCCTTGCTGAAGAACCTAGAGAGAAAAAAGGCGCACATTTACCAAAAAATTTTGGAGGGCCTTGCTAAGGAATGCACCTCTGGCTGTCTTAAGTTATGTGAGGGTAATCAAGCCGAAGCAGACAGACAGCCTCGTAGCTAGGATTGAAGGGAGAAAGGCTAGGGGTAGAGGAGACAACACCATCATCTTTTGTTTAGAAGATGTCTTTTATTTCTCACAAAAGATAACAATTACATAAAATAGAGCAGCCTAAAATTTTAATATTATCATTGGAAGTTTCTGTTATGCCAGGTTTTCAGAGCTGGATGTTTGGCATTTTTTCTTGGCATTTGAGTTATGTTGAAGGGTAATGATTGTTCATTGAGTTACTTATATAATAATATATTGTGCTAATTCTTTGTCACCAGTAACAGTGGTTTAGACAGACATGTGCAAACATGCCTATGTTCCAGTTTAATGTAGACCAAGCTGGTGCCTCTGTTTGGCTTGTAGTGGTTGAGACAAGAGTTTTCAGACACATATGTAAACCTTCCACTTCTACATTTATTCAGAAAAATAATTATTTTCCTTTGCTTTCCATGAATTTACAGATTCCTTAATCAGCTGGTAAAAATTACTAAAAGCTATTCCTAGTTTACCCACCGTATGATACGGCCGAACTTTTATATGGATCTGCCCCTGGTACAATTTTTCAATAAAAGTAAATGTAGAATTATGTATTTTTTAAAAAAAATTATTTATTTCTCTGAATTTGCAGCTGCTATACTGAAGTATGAAAACAATGTGATGAATATTAGACAGTTCAACTGCTCACCCCACCCGTACTGGCTGCCAAATTTCATGGATGTATTCACATGGTCATTACCTTTTGTGGGAGAGAAAGGTAACAATTCTGATAAAAATTTATAATCATTTTTATTTTAATGATTTTATAAAATGGAATATAAAAACATTTTACTTTTACATTTTTGCTTTTAACAATGAAAATCCCTCTGCATTTTCTTTTGCTATTATTTTATCTAGACTTATTTGAAATGTGCAATATATGGTAATTAATGTTTTGCATCTATGACTGGTTTCTTTTTTAGTGGATTTATAACTACTTATCTTCAAAATCTTCTGAAGATTTTCAAAATTGCAAGTAAATTACTTGGAGCATACTAACAGTATGGTACAAATGCATTTCATCTTTAATGGTGTAGAAATTAAGGTGCATTACTAATCTTTTGATTTTAGTGACAGAAATGCTTGTGAACATACTCAATATTTGCTCTGATGATGAATTGGTGGCAGAGGGAGAGGCTGACTCTATGGAAGGTAAGTGCTTATCTTTATTGTTGTTCAACTAAGCTTGACCTTCGTTTTTTGCATTTATTGTGAAATTTCGATTTATAAAGTATACTGAAAGTTTAAATATTCTTTGTTGGTCTTTTGTTTCTTTTAAAACCATTTTTGTTTTGGGTAAGCTAGCAGCCTTGCTAGTTCGGTATGAATTTTGTGTGATGTGAGAGTTGAAGTAGGATATTTCCTGGTTGGTTGTTTTTGTTCTCTTTCAATAATATGTATAACTGCGTGCTTGAGCATTTTCACAGTGAAGAAGCATTTGTCTGAACAGATTAGAATTGTGCATTCTCCGATATATTTTTTTTTAAAGTCCAAGTATTCTTTTCGCAGTTTTTTTTTTTTCTTTCTTTTTTTTTTTTCATAAGTTTTTTAACATTTAAATTTTTACAGAGGTTTTGAAAACCCTGTTCTGGAATTCTAATTATTTATTAATTTTTTTAAAAGGATTTTTAGTAATGCATGTTAATTGTCTGAAATATATTAAATACCCCAACTAAAAGTTTATCTGAAATGTCTTTTTTTGTTTATTTGTTGTTTTTTTTATTCAAGTAAAGGGTTTTCCTTTGTGTCCATTTTGTTTTATCTAGTCAATTATACATTTTTTGTTTTTATTTTTGAAGTTATTTTACTTTTTTCTCCCCACCTTTAACCGACTTATTGTTGTGTATACTCTACACAAGGCTTATAGTAGTAATAACAAGTCAGCATTTTTCAGTGAATGATTTGCTCTTTATTGTTAAG
The DNA here is from genome assembly GCA_002072015.1 of Radix auricularia. NCBI lineage: Eukaryota > Metazoa > Mollusca > Gastropoda > Lymnaeidae > Radix > Radix auricularia. Next base: position 173,662 of record MUZC01000166.1, on the reverse strand, counting down.
TTAGTTCCATAACATAGTAGCAAATATTAATAAGTTGCCTTGAAATCACAACCTTTTTACATTTAATATTTCACATAAATTTATATAAATACCATTATTTTTTTTCCCCATTTAAGGATAGAAGTTAAGATTTTAAGATAATTAAAAATATATTTTATTTGTCAATATTAGCTTTTAACAGTTTGGTGTATCAGTTGAAATTTATATGCAAGCTTCTTAAGTTCTTAAAGTTTGTTAAACACCATCTTTAAGGCATTTACATTTTGTTTTGTGCAGTATGAATGTCATGGATTTTTATTTATTTATTGGTTGTGAAATCAAGTCACCTATTTTGCTTTGAAACAGAAAATCAGTTTACAATGGAAACAAGAGCCACACCATTGTAATTTTTTTAATAGTATCAAGCCTAACTTTGGCACTTATGGTATGAATTTCTTTGGTTTAAGCCATGGTTAAATGACAATCTTAAGTGTTCAGATGAAATATTTCATCTGTGTTCTGCTGCATTTATATGTACATGATTAGAGCATGTACACCCAGGGCATTTTGTCGCTTTTAGTAAAAGAATTTAAAAAATAAGGGTAGGAGAGATGTCTTGTTTTAATTAATTGTCTTTTATGTAAAAATTTATGTCTCATGTTCCTTAAGCTGATGTTGTTTCACGGCACTTAAAGAAAACAGCTCTAATGAAATTGACTGCAGTAAATTTAATTATCTTACATTGTGATCTTACATACTTCATTATATTGTGTGGTTATTGAGATCTATTCTGATTGTGAAACAGTGTTGAAAATATGCTGAGAAGAGATGTTTTCTTTTATCAGGCACTCACTGATATATGTCTTCTGTTGTTTTTTTCTGTATTGCTTCCAAAGGTGACGGTGCAAACAAGAGCAAATCTCAGGCAAATTTTGACCTTAGTAAGCAAAATTTGTTGGTGCACGCCTCTTGTGACTGTACCAGCTCCTACCTGATACTTGATTAATACTGAAAGTAACTGTCATATTTCAGTGTTAACTCATATTTTATGGTGTTGTGTGGTCGGCCTTGCAGTCCATCCTCGCTCACCATAAATAAGAAAGTTCATTTTAAAAGTTTTCCATTTTAACTACTCCATAGATTGTCATGTGCCAGCTAGTTGTTTGGTTTCCCCCTATGAATAGTGTGCATATTTTAAGGGCCATGTGGTTAGTCTTTAGCATAGCATACTTTGCAAATACTAATATATTACATTTAACATACGTTGTGGTTTTGTTTGTTATAATTGACAAAATCATCTCTGCTTCTGGTTTAGTTACCTCTCCCATATCACCTGTTGTTTTTTACCACTACTATACAATTGGCATCTTGACTTAGTAAAAGTTTTGTTCAGCCGTGAAGCTTGTCAGTCCCATGTTTTCTCCTTCATTGTCTAGCTACAAATATGATTGGTTGTTTCCAATTAATTTTATTATTTTTTAAAAAATAAATCCTGATTTTTTAACCTTACAAAGTAGTGGCATGCTCAGTAATAGAGGTTTGCTTTTTTTTTTTTTTTTTAACATTCCTGTTGATTTTGATTTTAAAAAAAACAAAACAACTTTAATTAAAATCTGAGGTTTTAATATATTACTTCATTTCTACATCACCTTCAACTAATTTAGAAATTTCAACATTATTATGAAAGTTATAATTTAAAGGCAGTCTCTCCTTGAATCACTTATTTTAACTTTAAAATTTCTTGTGTGGTTGTACAAATATCTCTGGTGATTAAACGGGGTATTTTAGCATTTTTTCTTTATGCATTTTTCAACTGGAGCTGGTTTATGGTTGAATAAATATATTTGAAGCAGTTAGCCTTTTTATTTTTTAAATTATTAGTTATCTTTAAAGGTGAGTCTGCCTAAGCTTTATATGTTTTTTTGTTGGCTAGTTTTTTTTATATATATATATACATTTCTTTTTAATCTTAGTGATCATCTGGCTGTGATTGCCTTTTGTTTTAACTATGATAATGCTAGCATTTTTAGAATACTCAACAACAGATTACACTTCCTTAATTATTTTAGGAATTTCTAAATGATTTTATATATTATTTTAAATTTGGATGGGATGAATCTGAACTGAGGATTTGGTTTTTGTGTAAGATCATTTTTGCTATCATTTTTTAGCTTCATAAGGTGTTTTTTAAACCTCATGGTATGGATTTACATACCATTTATGATGCATTGTGTTTGGTTTTCAAATTCCCATTTTAACTTATTTATTTAATCAGCCTATTTGATCAACATTATCATTAACTGCTAGATACTTTTACTTTAGACATTTTTGCAGCTTTCGTTTCTGTACCTTTTTTGAATAAATAAATTTTTTTTAGATTGTTTATTTTTAGGTTCTATTAGAGTATTTTTACTTGACTAAGTGTTCGCTGAGGATTTGTTGTAGCTTTGATTCCCATTTTGTTCTTCTGTGTTTAAATTAGCTTTTTTCTGTCTTCAAATAGTAAATTATTTAAGGATTGATTAGATAAATAATAAATAATAATATAGAAGGTGAGACAATATAATTAGAAGTCTATGCAGGTAGTAAGAAGTTTTTGATTTTCAGAAATTTTAAAGTGCTCATACATTTTTCGATTTTAAAATCCTTTTTCCTTACAAAGTAAAACTGTGATACATGTAAATGTGTTGGTATATATTCCAAATAAAAAGAATGTAAAATATTATCTGTAGAATTTCTGCATATTTCATTAGCTGTGGCTCATATCGAAATATCTAGTTGTTGTTGTATCTCACAATGTGAATACAGACTGGCAGAAAATAAACCTCAATCATCATCATTGTTAACTTACACGCTGCTCAACTAATGAATGGAACAATTTTATAAATGGATTTCCATATGAAGAAAGATTTGATAAGTTATAAAAGAAAGAATTTTTTTTTAAGAATGAAAGAAAGCTACATAAATTACTTGATATTGTCAGTGTTTCAAAGTTAGTATGTACATGTTCATATTTTAGAGATATAATCTATGATTTTATGTGTACATCTATTGATCACAACAGGACTTATGGTCTCACAGATAATAATTTAAGATTTGTTTTTAAACTAATACTGACTTGAAAGTTGTCTTAATCTGTGTATAAAATTGTAATAATATTAATTAGGGCTGCAGAAATTAATGATCAATTAATATTTGATTAAAATTTAAGAGAACATTTATATTTTTGCTACTTACTTTTCTCTCGTATTATTATTTATTTAAACGTGCATGTGTAAACAAAAAGGGTTTTCTTCCTTATTTCTTGCATAGTGGAACAAATTTGCTCTGTTTCGTCACAAAATTTGGAAGGCTTGTTATTTCCGAAATTACTAAACTGATTTTGCGAAATAATGAATCGCAATTAATTGGGAACTTTATGCGTTACAAAAATATAATCAATCAAAATTAATTTATTAAATTTTTCGCGATTAATCGGACAAAAAAAATATCAGTACAAGCCCTAATATAAATATATTTCACTTAGCACCTACTTATTTCTAAATGCATTTCAAGATTTAAGCCTTAAATGACATTATGTGGACTTTAACAAAGAATTTTGAAACTCTTTACAAATGAGATAATTGGGTGATTTTTATTACCCTACTTAATTACCCTTTTTCGCATTGATTGTTCATTGGCTTGTCTTGTAAAAAATGAGTTTCAAATTTGTAAAACATTTAATACCACCTTAAGCTCACTGTAATGATGGAGTGTTTTTTTCTTTGTCTTTTATGAAGATTTTTTTTTTAACTTAAATGAGTTATTTTAATCCGGTTGATAGACAATATAGTCATATTTTTTTATTGAACCCATTTATGTCTTTTAAAAAAACTGTTTCTTAAAGGCATTTACTTTTACTATTAAATTAATTTTTTTTTTCATGGCATCTCTTGCATCTAAGATTTCCAGTTTAATATGAAAATTGACATAGCCTACAATTTGACATTTTTCTGTATTTTATTTAATTTGAAAATTGAATTTTTGTATTAACATTTACAAAAAATATATCCAGCTTTGATATTAAAATTTTATTTTATTTCTATGAGTACACATATATTACTGGTTTTGGTATATTTAAAACACATATTGTCCTGAATGTGAGTAATAATTAATTTTCACTCTATTGTTGGTCACTTGGTTTTCAGACCTTCTCAAATCTATGATTTTGGCATACTAATTATAATTTTTCATTTGTAGATAGAGGCATATTGAAATTACAATTTTGAAAGGTTGTGTTGAAAAAAATATTCTTAAAGTTGTTACATTTTTAAAATTTTTTATTAATCTACTTTCAAAATCCAGTGGTGTTTGATATTCTGATATGATTAATTGGTGCCATTCGAGATGAATATTATGTTAAAGAGCAAGGTTGTTAACAGATTACCAGTCCTCAGATCAGGACTGATCTTGTATAATCAGGACCGATTAACAGTAATTTCTATTACGATAACTTATTACACTGTGTTAATATTTTTGTTGTGTTACGGCAGAATACCAGAGCCAATAGTTGCGTGACTGTGACATCAAACGTTTTCTAAATATTCCGGTATATAAATAATATGCATATCATCACTGTTAGTTGCATTCGACTAGTGAAAGTTTTTTTTTAGTCTGTTTGGTTGCCAAAGCATAGTACAAGAACTGAAACACTGCGCGGAAGTATGTCAAAATGTGAATAACTGTCAAGGCCGCGAGTGTTACTATTTATATTACAAATTCTATTTCAGTCTTATATCGACAGTTTCTCTGCTAAGTATGTGCATGTCACAGGCATTTTTATTTAAAGTAGCATAGTGTTATAAATGTTTATGTTTTCTAAAATTTTATTTCCTGTGCATTGGAAAAGGAGCACAGCCCATGGGAGCTTTTTTGAGAATGATGATGACATCAAAACATGTGTACGCTTTGATGTCAACATCATTCTCAAGTTATAGCAAAATATGGACCAGACAGTAAATGAGTTTTTTTTCTAACGGTTAACCAGTTAACTAGTCTTCAAAAATAACTAACTTACGCCCTTAATATGCTATTTTAATACAGAAAAAATTGAATATTGAGCATTATGGTTTACTTCTTTGTTCTGGACTTTTTTTTTAAATTTGCTTAATTGACGCCAACCTGGCAGAGAGCTGAACACTAGGGTCTGTTCTGTGACATCAAAACATAAGTATAAACACAGACCAGCTGTTTATGGGTCTTTTTTAAAAACTTTTAAACTGTTAACCGGTCTTTTATATATATATATATATATATAAACTGTTTCGCGGTCCTCAAAAACGAGCTGCTTAACAATTATATTTAAGATGGTTAATGTTCTTTTAGAAATACAGTCAGGTTTGCATGGGAGAGTATAAGGCAGGCATTTTTAATATTTCCCAAATCTTTTTAACATAGCGCAGTAGCAAAAGTGTTGTTTTTTTCCAAATTGTCACAGTTGATGAAAAATTTAGTGGTGTTTCTGTGATGTGTCATAATTTTGAATAATTCTTTTTTTTTTTTTTTCAAAAGCATTCTTGGCTGCTCAGCAAAGAGGCATAATGAAGTATATATTTATAAGACACTTGTACTTGCCATTTGCTTGTCATTGATCTTAAACATAAATTTAAGTTTATGGTTTATTCAATGCAATTTATATCATTTAGGTTTGTGCTGTGAGTCATCTTCAGCTATAATTTCAGAAATATGAAAATGCCAAAGTTAACATTATTTTTATTTATAGGTTGGGTTATTTGTGCATGAGAGCTTTCAGCCAGTTAAATTAAAAAATTTAAATTTTAAAAATTTTATGACATAAAATCTTTGACAGATTTTTATCCTGTCAATAGGTAAGGGAGAAGATGTAAATAATAATCTGAATTACAGTAAGTCAGGCCCTCTCTATAAAAGTACATTTATTTTTACAGGCTATAATATAATTGTTGGCTTTCTAAATTATTCTTTATGCCTTTTTAGGCCTATTGGAAAAGTAGTGGTAACTATTTTTTTTTTGGAGATTAAACACTTCATTGGTTACTGGTCTCCTATAGCACTAAAGGTATATCTGACTGATCAAATAGATTTATAACCAATTACTGTATGTTTCAATATTGATAATAAAGATATGTATTTTGTATTCATTGAAAATGAATTAAAGCACTTTTAACCATCTTATATTGTTAGTTTTTAGCGTGGTGATGGTCCTACAGATGGCAGATAGACTCTGCATAAAGTATTTGTAAAAAGCACTTATTTTTAAAAATAGGATCACATTAGGTTTTTAAAAAAAATTATCACCCTCAATTTCTCATCCTTTATGTGCAGTGTTTTTTAAGACAGTAAAAATGTGTGTGCCTTCTTCAGGCCAAACCTATATTTTTTGGTTTTAAAAAAAAAATAGATTTACTGGCCTGAGAGTAATATTGCCACCTTAGAATAACAAGGGTTCTATATGAACCTGGGTCAAACCGAGATATTCTCATTTGAAAATTTGATTTTAGTAGGAATATATAAAGTTAGAACCTTGTTATTCTGTACTTCTCACAAAATTGTCTCAAGATGCGGCATTCATATTTTTTACCATAATGGATTTTACATTGACTAAAACTGTGTGCTTTAAATTTCTTTGTGTTGATAAATGAGAATTTTTTTTAAAGTATTGGCATTCAATAATGTTAACAAGGGGAAAAATAATATGGTATTTTTGTATTTTAACATTTCTTTTAAATTAATTTATCACTGTCTCTTCAAAAGATTTATTTATATTTTAAAAAGTTAGTTTGGATTTTCTGAGGTGGAGGGCTTAGATAACTATCGCAATCGGTGGTGACATAAAATTGCCCTTCACCAATCTACCAAAGGGTGACATGGGAGAATCTTAATACTTTCTTGTTGATTCTGAGAACTTAAAAAAATATATGTTGCCACTGCTAACAGATGGTTTAACTGGTCTTATTTTTAATCGTTTATAATTCCTAACAAAAAAAGGCTTGTCTTACATCCTTCATTGATTACTAACATTTTAAATAGCAATTGGTCAAGATAACTGCCAAGTGGCAAATTTTATCCTCCTGGGCCAGAGACTCCAAATATTAGGGTTCTCTAGCATTGTAGAAACAACATGAATGTAAGGAAATGCTTAGGAGAAGAAAAAAATATAATAAATAGCTTGCCTTCAGAAACATTGACTTAGTGTTGGCGATTCAACAAAGGTTGGAATAGCTGGGTTCAGCTGTAATGTTAAGGTTATGAAATTATGTATTAAAAATTTTTTCTTTAATAATTATTTAACAGAAACTGACCATGTACATTTGTTAACAGATTTTATTTATGCTCATTTAGGAAATGTACTCATAATCATACACATTAAAATCATGTTATAAAAAAAAAACTTTTTTTCCAGCTCATGTCTAGCTCAATATTTTGCTTTTAAAATAATACTTGCAGACTTATCTAGTCATATTGTCACCCAGACTTAATTGATGCTAAACTGTAATGCCCCCTTAATTAATGAGAATATATGACACAGAAAGTAACTCTGTTATGAGTTTATAATTGAAAATACTCTTTTAAAATAATAGTAGGCAATAAGCATGTCATCAATTTTAAAAGAGTTTACACTTATAGCATGTTGGGTTTACTTAACTTAAAATCAAAGTTAGTTGTTGAAGGTATTCTTAAGAGACTAAACTTTTTCTGGCTAAGTTTTGTATATATACTAATAAGCTTTCATCAAAGTTTGTAGTGCTGAAAGTCTAACTTTGGGCTCAAAACTTGTGAATTTTCTAAAATTAATAGTTTGTGTTACTACTGATCTATAAATGATTTATCCAGATTTAACCTCAATAATTATGTACATACTTGTGTCTAGTCTCTAACACATGTTTTGATCTGACTTTTTAAAAACAATTAAGCCAGTAATGTACAAGTGTCAATTACAATAATAAATGTTTAACATTGGGTTTGGGAGAAATTTTAAAGTTAATTAAGAATTTTCTAGACATTAGTTTTACCATAAGCCTTTAATATTTATAAAATAATGATTTCCAGTTGTTGTTTTTTTTTGTATGTTTGAAAGATTGAATCATGTATGAGCAACATATTTTTAAGTTACTAGAGGGGAAAAAATGAAAATTGTAATCTTTTTTTAAGGTGTATTCAAACACCTTTTATACAAGTATATTATAAAATCAAATGTTTCAAATATTTACATTTTAAAAATCTTTTATTGTGCTCTCTTTGGTCCTTTTCTAGCCAGAAATTAACTTTTTTGTTTCTTTTCAGTAGCTGCAAGGAAGGAAGTCATTCGTAACAAGATCAGAGCTATAGGGAAAATGGCCAGAGTATTCACTGTCTTGAGGTATTTTTTAAATAAATTATTTTCGTTCACTTTGGTTTGGATTTTTTTAAAATTAATAAAGGTTGCTAGTCAGCACTCGAGAACCAGAGGGTTTCACACTTCAAAGATTTTTAAAATCTTGTTTTTTTGAACATCAACATGGTTAATGAAATCCTACTTCATTTATGGTACTTTCAATTCCATTTATAATTTTTTTTTTAAATCATCTTGCATTTGCTTCAAAGGTCTTTGGTCTTTCAAGCTTAGTTAGTTAATTATTTGTTAATTATAGTTTATGGGCTAACTTATTGTGGTTCTTTTAAAAAATCATGACTGGTGTGATTAAAAGAGAGAAATCCAAGTGTATTCAGTGTGTGTAGAAGCCATGGCTACCTTACATAAACCAATTGTTTCCCCATTTCTCTTCTCATGTCTACTCTCTAAATTTCTGTTTTAATGTCTTTATTTTTTGTTGTGAGATACAAATAAATAATAAAAGTTTTCTGTTGTTGCTGCTGCAATTTTATAAAATTATTTTATTGGAATAATAGATATTTTAAAATTAGATTAATTTTGAATATATCAATATGGGAAAAGGGGATAACTTAATAAATCCAATTTGATTATGGCTTTTAAGACTGTTTTTGAGGATTGGCTGAATAACCATTTTTTTAAAAAGAGCTGCTTGTGTTGTGCTTAGCTCTCTGGCAACTTGCCAAATTCAATAACAAAAATCGGAGCCAAACTTTTAAAGATTCTGAAGGATAAAAATAGACAGGTAAACTATCCATTAAAGTTGCGTGGTATTTTTCCCTAGTTCTTTAAACCCACAAAATAATGTAACAAAATTAGCAACACTCCCACCCCAGGCTGCGGGTTGGTGACATCGTTTTTACCTCTATTGCGTGATGTGCCCATAAAATTAGTGGATTTCAGTTTTGGGTGTATCAAATCTTTAAACAGCCTTTCAAAGTTCCTGTATCACTGTTAACTCCTTTATTAGGCTCACAATACATATTTTTTAAAATTTAGTATGACGTAATACTTTAATATATAGAGGAATTAAAGTTTCTGTTGACTGGTGCAGATGAAACAGGACAAATCTTATGACCGACTAAAATTAATAAGGCCAATGTCTTTCTTTTGATATCTGTTAAATTATTTAGAACTATTTCTGAATTCTGTATAAATTCTTTGCTTTCTATTTAACCAGGGAAGAGAGCGAAAGTGTGCTTCAGCTTAAAGGTCTCACACCAAATGGACTACTTCCACTTGGGGCACTCTCAGGTGGAAAAGATACATTAAGCAGTGGTGAGTACTGAGTAAAGCATTAACATGATTATATTTTATTGATTCAAGATGTTGCTCTTTTTAAAACTTAGTTGTTTTTTTTAATATCTTAAGCATTTACCAGTAACTTTTATTTTGACACTTTACACAAATAATTTTATCTTTTATATTAAGATAATTATCCTCCTAATAATCATCTTTTGATTTGTAATTGCTCGTTTATTTATTGTTAAAATATTCTAAAAAGAAATATATGAAGTGACATTTACTAAACAATAAATTTTCATATTAAATTTGTTTTGGTCTGGCTTTGAAGACTAAACCTTTCTGACCGAACAATAATCCATTTAAACTGCAATAGAATTATTGAAATTCATATTCTATTCCCCTTCAGCATTGAGTGGATTTTCTCCAAATCATAAAATAAGTGGTTTTGAGGAAGCCAAATGCCTAGATAAGATGAATGAAAGGATGCCACCTAGGAAGGATGCTGTCAATTCAAATAATAAGGAGCACCCAAAGTCTTAACAAGGACTTAACACCCTCAACTTAAATACTTTTATAATTATTGTCATGTTTTTGTTTAGCTTGATTATATCTTGTGACTGTGTGAGTGGTTTTTAATATATTTTTGTTCGTTGAACGTCTGGGTGACCTGTCAATAAAAGACTGCTAACACAGATTAATGGCCATTTAAAGTTTTGAAAGGGAGATTTATATGTTTCCTCCTCATTAATGTTTTCTTTTATCATGTCTTTAACAATATAAAAATCGATCATATTTTCATTTGATTGTGATGGGTTTAATTTAGATTTTTCACTTAAAGTTGTAAGAGTGAATAATTCTTTACACAAGCAATAGCACTTTAGATGTTAATACTTGGTTATAGAGAGATCTAGAATATTTTTTTTTAAGTTTATACAAAGTTAGTCAGCTCTCTCCTGAAAATTGATTCATGATTTTATATTATAAGCTGTACTAAAAATAATTGGTGCCGGCTTATAATTAAACTTGGTTTCGTATAATTTTAAAGAGTTGGTGTCTAAAGCTTTTTTGTAGTGAAATGAAAGGTTTTATAGAAAAATGTTAGTGCTCATTTTCACTTAATTTTATTCCATTGTATTGTAGCTGTTAATGTGAGATGTAGACCAGTTGACAAATTATCCATTTTAAAATCTGCAATGTCGAGAATAAAATAATTCATTGACAACTTTCAAGCATATCTGCAATCTCATGAAGTAATCTCAAAATTTATAGATTTGTTTCATCTTCGTTTGTTTCATTTTCTTCAAGTTCTCATCTGAAATAAACATTCATTTTTGAAACTGAATATTTTAAGTGTAGACATTTGTAAATAAATTTTAAGTAATTTTTGTCTGCCTAAAGATTCTTTTTTACTTCAAAGGAAATTATTTCTGGAATTATTTTTATTTTTTGCCAGTGAAGAAAACCAAGTGTCTAGTCAGTGTGATTTATGTATATTTTTAAATTTCTCTTTAACCTACCTTGTAACTGGTATTCAAGTGTTTAATTTTTTTTTTTACCTCTAAATTTTTTAAAATTTATATGTTAATAAAAGCCATGTTTAACTGATCCTCTAAACTTAGTGTTCTCCTTACTTAGAACACTGCATTTCTAAGGGGATCATATGGCTTATCAATTTTGTTCACACTACTTTTGAATACCCCAATCCCACTTAATTACAAAAATTAATTATTGATTTTTTTTAAAATGGCAGAATAGTCAAAGAGACAGTGAGATTCTTAAGCTGAAATTGTCAGTGATACACAACTATTTCAGTTCTGTAAATGTATGCTAAAACTGGGTGTATCTAGTTGTTTTTTTGTGTTTGTTTTTTTTTTTCGCCCTTATATTGTTTAATCTTTTTTCTTAAGTATTGAAACTTTATTACTATAATATAGCATTTAAGAAGTGATGTATTTTTATTGCTTTCATCATGACATTAAGGATTTTTAATACATTTTAAAAACTTTGAACGATTGGGTTTTTCAATTAAAAGTCTCTTCACACTTGATCCTTTTATATATTATCCAAATAATTGTTTTTGGCCTCAATGGATGGTTTGAAAAAAAGCTTTTGTAAGAGTGACATGAAATAAACCAATGTGCCATCTTTCTTTTAAGCATTGCCACTTTTAACCAGTTCGCCATTTTCTATTTCAACCCTAAATTTTTTTTTCACCTTTGTCAAGAATGACCTGCCTTTTTTATTTTTAAACAAATGTTAAAACTCATTTTGTCTTTGTAATATAGACAGACCTCTGTAATTTAGATTGTCGAATAAATTTTGCTTTAATTTTTATTTTTTAAATTCTGAATAGGCTAATGCAGGTCCAACTAATACTTACTCCATATAAAATATTAATGTTTAAGGCTATTACAGTATGTGAAATTGTGATCAAAAAGATATAGCTGTTGTTTTTTTTTTTAAAGTCTTTTTTATTTCATTAATTTGTTTCAGTTTTAAATAGTCACTCCCTAAAACCAACAAAATTTAAATTATCAAATTGTTTTAAGCATGTGATGTGGCTTAACTGTGCCAGTGCTCTTTATTTGAATTTGTATGATTGGAGGTGTTATTGTAAAGATAGTGCTGGTTCTGAATGTATAAGATCATTCTTATGTGATAATTTGCGTTTCCTCTTTTTAAAATTATGCACTCCTATTGTATATCCTCACCTGTCCATGTTTAAAATATTTATAAAAAGGTAAAAAACATGTTGCTGTTTCTTGTATGGTCCGAGTATTTTTTAATAACACAAAATGCATCTTTCATGTTGCAATCTTTAAAGAATTGCTAATGCATAATCTTTCATAGCTTTTACAAATGTGATATACCTCATGTGCTGTTGTATCTGCGCCCCCCTCCCCTTCCCACCTCCTTCATTCAATTATTCACACATACCCTTTCTTTTTATCATGTTGTAACTGATGTAAAATGTCTATTCCCTTTTTTTGTCTTCTCTTGTGGCCCTGCCTCATTCACTTCTCCCTATTTATCACTTGTTGTTTTTAATTGTGGTCAGTAGTATTTTATTAAAAATTTGGCAGTACAATGCTTCTTTAAAATATATTTAAAATCTATATTTTTTACTTCTATCATTGCTTTTATCAATATTGTTGTTTTGTTCTGTTTTCTTTTTCAAACTTAAAACACTAAACATATTTAAGAATACAAAGTACTGTGCTGTTGAAAATGTTTCTGATATATTTTTGTTGGTGTCAATGAGATTTCTATTTGAGGTGATGAGCAGAGCAACTGCCATAATTACAGATATGTCAAGAAAGAAAGTGACTTTCAGGTTGAAGTGAATGTTTTATAATTGCATATTTGAATATTTATTTATTTTTAAAATGTTTTGTTTGTTTGATCATTTAGTGTAAAGATAACCCAATTTGATGTGGTATTATCTATGAAGTTTGAGATACTGATATAATGTTCCTAACGATACAAAGAAATGGTGTATTAGTTAATAAAAAAAAGTCCATATATTTGTCCTTTCCCCATTGTTACTTGATTTCAAATAGACAGTAATAAAATCTGAGTCCTTCTATCCCCATTCAGGCACAGTTGACAGCTTTGTTGACCTATTTTGAGTGCAATTATATATACACTACTACTGTGGTATTTATTTTCACATTGTTACATTCCCTTATTCCTATGTTTATTTTGATGTGAAAGGCTTTATTAATATACATATTTATTAGCTTGACATGGAATGCCCTTTCAGTTTATTTGTGAACAAAAGTGTAAGCTTTTCTAGAAGCTGCAAAACTATCTCAAACATAAATTCCTATTTTCTATAGGCTTTTAATTTATTTTTTTCTTTACACATCATGCCCTCATGATGGTAGATAAATTTTTAATTTTACAGTTTGCTATTTTTTTTAACATGGAATAAAATTTAAAAATATCCCAATAAAATAATGTTCATGAGATATAGTAAGTCAAGCCTTGCATGCTTTCGTTTTAATTACTTTTTGACAGTCTACCAGTTTTTTTAATAGAAATTAGTATCTTCTAGTTCCACAGATATACATGGCTCTGCTATTATTTACATATTTCATGCCAGCAGTTAATGTCTGGCAAGGTTATTTAGTTGAGTCTGATTAAAAGTTTTACCATACTTAGTTATCCTAGTCCATGTGTTAGAATAAAGAATATTGTTGGGTTGCATCCGACTAAAATAATTTAGCAAACATTTAATTTTAAATACGTAAATTCTGGTTTGAGTTAATTAAGTGGGCTGTATGTTAATAAAGGTTAAAATAGTATGGTGATGCTTGCTTTCAAAGATAAAATTATTAAACTTAACGTAAATAAATACACTCAATTACCATGTCAAATAATATAATGCCATGATATTTAAGTTATGTGGGAGGGATGCATTGAAATAAATATACAGAATCTCTAAAATTTATTTTAGATAACCATTTCATCTAATATACCTAGCCCAGAAATCATTCAACATGTTTATTTATGGGATAGAAAGAAAAAGAATTTAATTTTATGTCAAGTGTATGAAAATATATTTTTAAAAATATTTAGCAACTAAAATAATCTTTTCAGTTGAGATTTAGCTACTTTTCTAGCAAGAAAACAGCTTACTGTTTAAACTTCATTAGCTACTAATAAATTTATCATATAGTTTATTAAGAGTGAGAATGGTCAGATTTTGCTTCATGCTCATGCTTTTCTATTTTTGAAACCTCATTTTCATTTTGTCACAGCTAAGTTTCAATGACTTAATTTCCTACTTGGAACAAATGTCTTTTAGTTTTATTGTCAGTTATGACATGAAATCTCAACTTAACAAATTTAGTGCTACCTTGAGCTTGAACACCACAATTTTATTTAGGACACATTAATACAATGGATACTTACAGGTTGCTTCTGTTTAATTGTGGTAGTTGTTTAAATGTTATCTTCTAAAAACTGTGTTTTAGCAAGGTTTGGTTGTGGGGTTTTGTCATTTTTGTTTTATTTTTTGGTCTATAAAATATGATGTAACATAATGAATTTGTCCCAAGAATGTGTTTGTGGCCGGAGGAAACTCAAGTGATAATACTTTCCTCGTTTTCATCCCTCTCTACTTCTTTTTCCAAGTAAGTCTTTCTTTCCATGAGAACCTCCCTGCATGTGTGTGAGAGTGAATGTTTTACAACTCAGCTATCGAATATTAATAAACTTAAGAAATAAAGTGAATTACCATCAAAGCACCTGCTTTATGTACAGATTTATTGTAGTTAATGCACCACAATGTAAAATTGGCCTTGTATAGTTTTTTTCTCAATAATTGTTATAACAAAAATTGACCTTTTCCATCATTTTGTCAATTGTCAAACATTGTTGTATATCATGCATGTATCCATAACTGTAAATTTTGTGTTTAAAAATTTATTAAATCACGTTTCTTTTGCTTATGTTTATGTTCAAATTTTATTAGCCATATGGTATAGAAGTTAAAGAAACAAGTTAATCTTGTCCCACTTTCAATGAAATTTAGTTATGTGTAGTGCCTTTTGATCTGCTGATTATCTAACCTTAAACTGTTGGGATTGATTTTAGTTTAGCATTAGTTATCAGTGATGTGACCAATATACAGATAGTAGATAGATAAAGACAGTTTTCTTTCAGTATGATTTCCATTATAAGGGCCCAAAAAAACCACTAATTTCCTACTAATACTTATTCTGAGATGGAGGAATACCCTTCACTTGCATTGATAATGATGGATTTCTTTTTTATATTGTATAATATTTATTTTTTTTAAACAAATGGTTCCATACTTCCAGATTATCCCACTTTTAAATGGCATTCTAAGATGCAAGTTGATGATGCTAGTGTCAAATGCCAGTCAACTTATTTTTTATCAAGTTAACCGACTATTACTATTACATTTACATGGCCATCTTTTAATTTTCGGGCTTAGGGGTGTCATGCTTGACAATTTCTCCTGTTGCCTCTCTTCATCTAGCTTACATCTGATGGTGGCTGTCAGTGGGGAAGCTGGAGGTCTTTTAATTATTAATTTTTTGGGCGCTGCACTATTTTTAATTATGTTTTTGATTTTATAAATATGCTAAAATCGTTTCCTATACTATCAAAAATCCATGATAATTTAGTAAATGTTAAGTTCATGAATTTACACTTGCACAGAAAATAGGCTGGGGGAAAATTCAAAAATTATAATTTGTATGCATATAATTACGCATACTGTCACACACATACTTTCCTTTCATTTTTATAGTTATAGACTTTTAATACTTTTAAAAAATATAGACATTATTTCTTAAATTTTGTACCCTCTGAACACAGTGTTACAAAAGTTAAAGTAGTCCAGGTACACATACAAACATGAGTTACAATTAATATTTATGAAAATTAATGCGATAAATCACAATTAAGAATAACTGCGTCCGTAATTACTATTACCATTATGGCCACCCAGCTGTGGTGCACATCTCTTTAAGCTTAATTTGTGATCTCTGTATGAAAAACGCTTGGTGAGGATTTGACTATGCGCATTCATAAAGTGACTGCAGCAGGTTAAAGGGTGTCCAAAGTCCGACCCGCGGGCCATATTAGACCCTCAATTAAATTTTAACTTTAACTAATTATTAATTTGTCGATTTATTTTCTGTAACATCGAAATTATATTTACAAGTATAAAAATTTTAAAAATATCCCAAAGTTTGTGCTGTTCCGCGATGAGTACAAGTAATAATACACACGGCTATTAATTCTAATTTAGAAATACAACACAAAGATGACTTAATACAACTACAACCCTCAGATAGACTTAAGAATAAAAACACCTTTCTTATTCCGCATGCAAAAACAAACCCTACAAATTCTCATTCTTCCCGTCCGGAATTCGGGCATGGAATGGTTTGTCTGAAGAAACCAGTCAAACCAACACTTTATCAACATTTAAAAATCTATTAAGAATGCAGGACTAAACGCAAACTATGGATAAGCGTATGATGCAATAATCTTCTGTATAGAAGGAGCTTCTGTATAAGTATTATAAGGTAATTTAAGTTGAAATATCTCATAACAAAGATAGCAAAATCTACGTATGTCTCTTAATCTTCAATATTTGCACCAGAAATAAGTGACGCCACGGGTAGACCATCGTCACTCTCCACCACCACCACGTTATTGATATCTTTCATTTAATTATCATTGCAGTCGAACCCACTTATCTCGCCAACCCTATTATTATTATTATGTCGACGCTTTTGAAGTGGAATCGCGAAATTCTCTCTTTGTCTAAGCATTTTCTCATAGGTTATGTCGCTTCTTCTATGTCATGTCGCCGAACCCTAATATCTCGAGTACAAATGACGGCAAATTTCGCCAATTAACGTTTATCAATTATTATCCAGTCATTTTTTTTTCGGGCCGGTCAATCGTTAGAAGAAACGCCCGTTTTACTGTCCGGTCCGTATTTTCCCTTAAATTTTTTATAACCAAGAAGGGGAAGGTATAAAATGTCCATGGAAAAGACGTAAACAGGGTAAGGGTTAGCCTGACATGACGCAACAAAACAGCGAACGTTTCGGTAAAGTCTTTTTCAACGGACATATAATACACAAATAAAACGGATATAGAAAATGAAAACTTAGCTGCGGTGAAATCCAAGGAGTCAATGAAATGTTTTGTTACGTCATGTGAGGATAACCCTTACCCTGTTTGCGTCTTTTCCATTTACTTTTTTATAAGCCTTATTGCAGTCTCACCCCTCATCTATACTAATAAAAGGGAAAGCCCTGACTGATTCATCACTAATTCTCCAACTTCCCGTGTAGGTAGAATCATGAAACTTTGGGAAGTTGTTGGGTACCCTCTGACTACAAAAATTGGCGAAAAATAATTTTGAAAATCTCAGTCCTGTGGGGCCGGGGGCCCAAAATTTTTTTTTGCCTACATCACTAATTCTCCAACTTCCCGTATAGGTAGAAGCATGAAAATTTAAGAAGTTGTTGGAGACTCTCTTACGACAAAAAATGGCAAAAAAGAATTTTGAAATTCACACTCATGGGGGCCGGGGCCCCAAAACTGTTTTTCTCCTTATATAAGATATATGCTAATTGAAATCAATAATTCATCTATTTCCCGTGTAGGTAGAAGCATGAAACTTAAGAAATCTTTTGAGTACATGCTTCCAATGATAATTGGCAAAAGAGAATATTAAATTTCCCACTCATGGGGGCTGGGGCCCCGAAAACGATTTTTTCATTAAATGAGCTATATAAACATTGAAAATCACCAATTCTCCTATTTTCCGAGTAGGTAGACTCATCAAATTTTGAGGAGTTTATAAATACACTTTCACGATGCTAGCAGGTGAAATAATTTTTAAAATTTCTCTTACAGGGGGGCTGGGGGCCCACATTTAAAAACTAAAAATCTCTATTTCGTCTGTTCACCATGTAGGTGGAGAGCATGAAACTTTTGGAAGTTCGAAGTTGTTGGGTACCCACTATCAATGCAAATTGGTAAAAAA
>MUZC01000166.1:121282-151463 GCA_002072015.1 Radix auricularia | reverse complement strand
GGGGGTAGCCGCCAAAAAAAGTTCGCAGACTCCAGTCGCGAGTGAACCAAACGAAGCTGCGGTTACACGCTTTGATGTCAACATCAAACGACGCAGGGTAACAATTTCGTATGTTCTCTTGTGGGTTCTCAAACTTAAGAATTATATTTAATTTTCATGTCTGATGGCCTATCGACCGGCACTTTGAGAAGCACTCAATAAAAAAGTCATAAATAAATATGAAGTGACCAAATATTTCAGTGGAAGTTTTATTTAAAGTTACCCTTTCGATGTGACGTCACATTTCTTCAACCCTCTCCCTCCCCCACGTCACGCATCGTCACAAAAGTGAGACCCCCCTCCCCCTAGATGCGTGACGTCATTTATGGACGGCCCCTAAGCTAATACTAATATATCGACTAAATGAAGTTAATGGTAACCGGTCCTGAGTAACGGATAAATAGTTGGTGCACATATGCTTTTTGTTGTTTGAAAACATGTATGTTTGTTTTATAGCATGCCGATCACTTCATCAAACAAATAACGGCAGCGTCGTGTTTTTTTTTTTTTTTTTCAAATAAAATTTTTAAAAACTCCAAAAACACTTACATTCTCATTATTGACGCACAACATGAACATAAAGAAATTTCAAGCACGTGTTAATATTTTGCCGCCATATTTGTTGTGGTTTATCTCGACCCTTTTCGCCAAACCCCTAGGCCGTCGACATAACTGGGTTCGACTATATTTTTTTTTGGGTGTATGACTTGCTAATGCTGCATTTATGACCGTGAAGATGTCATCCCCACTTTTCTACCACAGTACGATAAGGTAGAGCCAAAATTAACCTTTCTTAACGAGTCTTGTTTAAATTTCACCAGACTTGTGGCAGTACTGAACAAATCTGGGCTTGAGAGAAGGTCACCTACGTTCACCTTCTGTCATTCACCTTTATTTAATTTACTGGCCTCTGATGTCATCGTCAAGCAGTTGGGAGAGCTTCTTGTGACACACACTTACACTGGCACAGGCCATAAATTAAAGCATGGGGTCCTCAAACTAAGGAGAGATTTAGCCTTAGCCCAGCCGCCCCCCCCCACACACACACACGTATAACCTCGCAGCAGTGTCACATGCTAAACTAGGAAGCCATAACATAATATTAAATAAGGAACCGGACTTGGTTAATTAATCTCAGCACGACCGCTAGTGATGTATAGGTATGGGGTCATATGCCAAATACTATGTTAGAACTCAGTGGTGGCCGTTGGTATTATAAAACACGGCCTAGATATGGTGAGTTGAGGCTCAAATCCATACTGGTTCACACTCACACCGATGTATATGAGAACCGCCATTGGGGAATTTTACCTTTTCACCAACTTTCCCAGCCGTCCATAAGTAACGTCACGCGCCTCGGGGGTGGGGAGGGGGTTAAGAAATGTAACGTCACATCAAAACGCGATATTTTAAATAGAAGTTCCACTTTAAAAATATTTGATTGCTTTCAGTTTAATCAATGACGTTTTCAATGGCTTCAAACGTGCTACGATATTAGAAATTCTGTTAGAATACAGACTGACACTAAATACATACTTAAATGACAAAAAAGTTATTTGTAACATGTTAGTTTTCAATTAGAAAATATGGCTTTTAGGAAGATATGGTCTTCAAATCTTTGTGACATCATATTGGAGGGGGGTCTGGGTCTAAGTTATTGTGACCGGGGGGGGGGGTAAATAATCGCATTCGTGACGTCATTTATGGACGGCCCCTTTACAGAGTATATTGCTGAAATACCGTTAAATTAGGTAGTGGTGAAAGGAATTTTGCAACGCGGATCGTATGTTGCTAAGTTTCTGTTTACAGTCTTTCATTTAGATGAAAGTCGTATAACCATACTAAGCTACAATGGTTTAGCACAGGGGTCACTAAACTGCGGGCCGTCCGACGACATTTCAGCCGGCCTGCTAACGGTACTTTAAGGATTATTGTGCATGAAGTAACGTATGTCACACGAGACCTTCCATACAATTTAAATATTGAATTTAGATTTCTAGATCCTCACACGGGGGACGAAAATCCCAGTTGCGTTAGGACTGAAAATCCTACATGTGGAAGAAAGTCAGCAGTCCCGAGCCGGCGCTCTTCATGGGGATTCCCGGAAAACCCCCTCAGCTCTCTGGCCCCCTAAGGGACGTAAAAGCTGAGAAGNGCCCCCCCCCCCCCCCCGGAGAGGTCGCTTCTAGAAGCGGCCGCCTGGGTGTCCAGGACACTAGGTCGAAAACGCCTCCCACTAAAGTTGTCCTCCCGAGGGAGAGGTGGAATTTCCCTACTTTGACTCGCTATCACTTCGGCGCCACCCCGGCAAAGCTTACGAGTCTTATTAGTAAGGATCGTGTTAGGACTAAAATTTACTATTTTATTTAGAAATCTAATTGTTTTTGTGCGCAAATGTACGTTAGGTCTGACATAATTTTTTTAAAAAATCAAGTTCGCCTTTTTAAAATACCTCTTAATTAAGCAAAAATATTTTTAGTTGTCTTTATTTGCTTTTTGTTGTTTTATATTTTATTGCAATCCTTTGACTTTGACTCACGATAAACAGTAAAGGCTAAATTTAACTTACAGTGGTACACCGCTTAACGAATGGATAGCGATCCGCACAACGGACGCTGCTGCAAACACCCGAGATTCACAGAGCGAATGTTTCCCCCCACAACGAACGCGCGTTGCTTGCCTGCTTGCGGGTTCCGGTGTGTGCCTGTGCCAGTGGCGTAGCTAGGGGGTGGTGGGGGTGGTCCGCCCCGGGCGGCACTCAATCAAAGGGCGTCATTTGTGAGCATATGAAAATTAATGCCATTTCCGAAAACCGCCCCTTTTCTTTTGAAGGGGGAAAACCATGGTGAAACAAAACGAATCTAATTTTGAGTTTTAATTAACGTATTCGTGCAACTTTTGTTTTACTACATAATGGATGTTATAACTAACTCAAAACGGTTTTAAAATTTAAAATAGCACGAAAAATGTAACGATTTGTTTGGAAAATTAAGCTGTATACGTCACAGATGGCGCTCTATTATAAGAAAACTGCACACACACAAAACAACACATCACCACTGGTTCGAAAATATGTACTATTAATACTATTATATCGCCACGACAGTTTTAGCGTGGAGTTTCGAAATTCGCAGAATGATGCGCTAACAAGTACCTACATGGCATGGTTGTTCAAATATTATGTTTAACTTGCAAGTAGTAAATTATATTACTGTTTCAGGTTTCATAAAATTATTGTAAGGTAACTTATTAAAAATTAAATTTACTTTGTTTTCCTTGCATTAAAGTAGCACATGTAGTTTGAGTTTTTCATTAAAATACGGTTATTCATTAATAATGAACGATTATTCATTTCTCCGTTGATAAACACCACAATAACATACATAATTTCGAAAATGAAATACTAAAAAATTTCAAGCATCTTGGAAAAATTGACATCTGAAGTAACTAATAAAACGAGATCAGATGCTGGAGTTTTATTCAGTTCAATGCAATCATTTTCTTTTTTATGGTATCTCAATTTATGGGAACCCATCTTTTTTAAACTAATGCAAACTTTGCAAACCCATTTCATGGAACAAAGATATGTACCTATACAGAACGCTGTTACAGAGTTGGAGATTTCAACTGCACACCAAGATAGACGGAGAAAAATATGTGGAAAATTCAGAAGACGTGGCTCTATCTTTAGAGCAAGAAGTACAACGAGAAATGTTTTTATCCATAGATGTAATTATAAAAGAAAATAAAAGAACGCGATGATGAGTTACATGTCCTTGTAAGAAAATATTCGTGTATCATACCATCTAGCCTACTAAATGAAGAATTTGAACATCAAATAAACTTCTTTATATACATTGATAAGGAATTGTTCGAGATTGAACGAGAAAGGATCCAGGATTTTATGGCAGTACACGAGGCCGGTCTTAGCAATTGCGGGGCACTATGCAGCTTAGTATGCGAAAAGGATTTCATGGGCCCCAGTTTGGGTAGGGATAAGGTATTAATAAGGATAATAAGGGAAAATTAAGATGGGTTGGGCCTATGAAAGCGCGGGGCCCACTGCGACCGCATAGTTTGCAGGAGCCTAAGACCAGCCCTGGCTGTACCTATACTACAAGAAGAGGCATTATGTTTTAGAAATGGTGGGAAATGCGCCCTTGATCTATTAAAATATATTCAACAGTAATATTTGAAAATTCTTTACCCAACTTTATAATTTTGCAAATAATTTTTTCAACAATTGCTATCAGTGTATCTAGTTGTGAAAGTAGCCTCTCCAAACTGAAGTTGAAAACGAAATTATATTCGCTCCACAATTAGTGATTTAAGATTTAAGACTACAAAATCTTGCAATATTGTCCATAGAACAAGATATTACAAACAATTTTAATTTTGATAACATAATACAAGATTTTTCTACTATCAAAGTTAGGTAAGTGTGTAAATATATAAATAATTAAAAAATCATATATTTATAAATTTGAAAATGAAAGCATATTAATTGTTAAGGTTTTTTTTTTGGTGTTAATTTGGATTATCTTTTGTCTCATTTTGTGGGAGGGGGGGGGGCTGCGACCCCTATAACTTTTTTGTGGCCTTCAAAATAATTATCTTGTATCTTTATAATTTGTATTTATAGGTATATCATCGTATGCGGCCTTTTTTTTATTATTATTATTGTTTAACTAAATAGGGCATGCAATTTTAAAATTGTTCCCCACCTTTTACAATGTATTTCGTTTCAATTACAAATTACAATTAATTATTCATTTTTATTAATTTATAAAACCATTATATGATTGACTTAAGGGGCCGTCCATAAATGACGTCACGTGATTCCGGCTGATTTCTCACCCCTGCCCCCTCGTCACGTGGCGTCATGAAACGAAAATTTAGACTCTTTCCTTAATGTGACGTGACAAAGATCCCCCTTCCCCTATACAAGCGGTATTTTGTATTTGAAAATGAGCATGTTTAAAATCATTTTTTGGGGGTCATTTTAATGTTCTTAGTTTCAAGCTGCACTCTAATATCGTAACCTGGCTGAAACCACGTAAAACGTCATTGAATAAAGTGTCGGTAATCATATATTTTAGTGGAACTTTTATTTAAAGTTGCGCGTTTTGAATGATGTCAAATGTGTGACTCCCCCCCCCCTCTTTTTTTGGTGTGTGACGTCATTTATGGGGGGCCCCTAAAAGGGCGGCATATTGGAGACCGCCCCGGGCGGCAAAAGCTCTAGCTACGCCACTGGCCTGCGCCAAGGACGGATGAGATTGCACGAGGCCCCTGGCTTCAATCCCACCTGGGGTCCAGTCCAGCCACCTTAATTATACAATATAATAAGTTTAGGGCCCTTAAATCTTTGTGGGCTCTGGCTTTAGCCCTATCAGCACCCCCCTTAATCCACCATAGGCCTGCGCTCAGTGGCGTAGCTAGAGCTTTTGCCGCCCGGGGCGGTCTCCAATATGCCGCCCTTTTAGGGGCCGCCCATAAATGACGTCACGCACTGGCCCCCGGGGGGGGGGGAGAGTCACACATTTGATGTCATTCAAAACGCGCAACTTTAAATAAAAACTACACTTATATATTTGATTACCCAAACTTTATTCAATGACGATTTACACGGTTTCACGCCTGTTACGATGTTAGGGTGCAACGTTAAACTAAAAACATATTTAAATGACCAAACAAACAAAATATGATTTTAAACATGCTTATTTTCAAATTACAAAATACCGCTTGTATTGGGGGAGGGGGGACTTTGTCACGTCACAATGAGCAATGGGTCTAAGTTTTCGTTTCTTTACGCCGTGTGACTAAGGGTTAGGGGGTGAAAATTCAGCTGAAATCACGTGACGTCATTTATGGACGGCCTCTTAATTAAGTTCATCATATGATCGTTTTTTAAATTAATAAGCATGAATAAATAATTGTAATTGAAATGAAGTACATTGTAAAAGGTAGGGAACAATATTTACCATTGCATGCCCTATTTATGTAAGCAGTAATAAAAGAGGCCACATAAGATGATAAACCTATAAATAAACATTATAAAAATACAAGATAATTGTTTTGAAGGCAACAAGAAAGTTATAGGGTCATAGGTCCCCCCCAACCCAAACGAGACAAAAGATATTCCAAATTAACACACAGAAGCGTTAATAATTAATATGCTTTTATTTTTTTATTTATAAATATATGAAATTTTTTTAATGAAAAAAAGAAATTGTATACATCAGCATGTAAACATATTTTTTTATTATTTATAAATTTGCATACTCACCTAACTTTCATAGTCGAAAAATCGTTTATTATGTTATCACAATTTATATATTATTTGTAATATCATGTTCTACGGACAATATTATAAGATTTGTAGTCTTAAATCACTTATTGTGGAGCGAAAATATTTTTTTTCAACTTCAGTTTGGAGAAGCTCATTTCACAACTAGATATACTGATAACAATTGTTGAAAAAAATTCTTAGCAAAGTTGTAATGTTGGATAAATTTTTTTCCAATAGTTACTGTTAGATATATTTATATTTTAATAGATCAAGGGGGTATTTCCCCTCTTTTTTAACATAATGCCTCTTCTTTTAGTGTAGGTTCAGCCAGGGCTTGTCTTAGGCTCCTGCAACCTATGCGGTCGCAGTGGGCCCTGCACTTTCATAGGCCTAACCTATCTTAATTTTCACCAATTATCCTTATTAATACTTTATCCTTACCCAAACTGGGGCCCACGCAATCAGTTTCGCATACTAAGCTGCATAGGAGCCCGCAATAGCTAAGACCGGCCTCGTGTACTGCCATAAAAACCTGGATCCTTTCTCATTCAATCTCGAACATTTCTTTATCAATGTAAATAAAAAAATTTAATTGATGTTCAAATTCTTCATTTAGAATCCTAGATGGTATAGTATTATACACGAATATTTATTTTTTTTAATTTATTTTTTTTTGCAATGACATGTAACTCATCACCTCGTTCTTTTATTTTCTTTTATAATAACATCTAATATCTCAATGAATAAAAACATTTCTCGTTGTACTTCTTGCTCTAAAGATAGAACAACGTCTTCTGAATTTTCCCCACTCATATTTTTCTCCTTTTAACTTGGTATCTAGTCGATATTTCCAACTCTCTGTAACAGCGTTCTGTATTAGCACATATCTTTGTTTCATCAAATGGGTTTGCATAGTTTGCATTAATTTAAAAAATACGGGTTCCCATAAATTGAGATACCATAGAAAAAGAAAAGATTGCCATGAACTGAGTAAAATTTCAGCATCTGATCTCGTTTTACTAGTTACTTCAAATGTCAATTTTTCCAAGACGCTTGAAATTTTTAAGTATGTCTTTTCAGAATTATTTATGTTATTGTGGTGTTATTTATGTTACATACGGAGAAATAAATAACCGTTCATTTTTTAATGAAAAATCGTTCATTTTTAATGAATAACCGTGTATTAATGAAAAATATAAGCTATATGTGTTAATTTGATGCAATGAAATCAAAGTAAATTTAATTTGTAATAAGTTGCCTTACAATAATTTTATAAAACCTGAAACAGTAATATATTTTACTTCTTGCAATTTAAACACAACATTTGAACCACTATGTCATGTAGATCCTTGTTAGGGCATCATTCTGCGAATGTAGAAATTCCACCCTAAAACTTTCATGCGATATTAATACAACATATATTCGGACCAGCGGTGATGTGTTGTTGTTTTTTGTGCAGTTTTCTTATAAAAGCGCCATATGTGACGTATACCGCTTAATTTTGAAAACAAATAGTTACCTTTTTTGAGCGATTTTAATTTTTAAACTGTTCTGCGTTAGTTATAACAACCAATATGTAATCAAACAAATGTTGCACGAATCCATTAATTTTAACTTAAAATTGAGATCTTTTTGTTTCACTAAGGGTTTCCCCATTCAAAAGAGAGGGGCGGTTTTCAGAAATGTCTGGGTTTATTTTTCAAATGCCCACAAGTGCCGCCCTTTGAATGAGTGCCGCCCGGGGCGGACCGCCCCCTGCGCTCGGTATGCAGGTTTTTTTTTATTTTTTATTTTTTTTTTAACCCTTATATTAACTTCCCCCGTCTTGTCTCTCTGTCGTGGTTCCGCCCGCCCGCGAAAAAACAAAAGTAGGTAAAAAATGACCCACTGGGCCTACCCAAGATCTTATCGAGCTGAAATTTTGCACAAAGACTTGTGTGATTTAACAATCCATGGTTTAAAAATTTCAGATCGATTGAATGTACCGTAATTAAATTAATAAATATTTGTTTATATCTATATAGCATGTGTAGTCGTCTGCTATAGTTGACTTCCACGGGTCACTGGTTACATCCAGCCCTCAATGTCACAGGGTTCTGTCAGGTCTATCGGGTGGTGCGTATCAGTGGCGTCGCTAGGGGGTGCTGTGGGGGCGGGCCGCCCCGGGTGACACCATCAGGGGGTGACACCAGACTGTAAAACTATATATATTCCCGTTATTTTGGCACTGGAAAACTCAGAGGAGTTCTATGGGTTAAATCATGAGGGGGTGACACCATGAGCTATCGCCCCGGGTGACACAATCCCTAGTGACGCCTCTGGTGCGTATTATATTGAACATAATCAATACTTTTGATTATGTCTCATATATAAGGGATTTATAGTCCAACACTTGTTTTTTCGGGTTAAGTTAATATTTTTGTTAAAATTTGTCCTGGCCCGCAACCAATATATTCATTTCCCTTAGACGTCTATGGAAAGTGCGTTTCGCTAGCGAACTATTTGCTTAATTAACAAGCACTCCGCTGGAACGGGTTCCGTTCGTTACATACTTTATGGACGGTCCCTTACCTACGCCACTGTATTACAATGTTTAATATAAATATATTATTATCAGAGTTCAAGAATCTACATTATGTGGATTCTTACCTTTATTTGTCTATAGATGTTGGTAGCAGGGATGGTTTACAGTTTACAGCACTCGGAAAAGGGGTGGGGGTGGGAGACGCCACTTTCAATATTCAAGTGTGTCAAGACAGATCCAAATAATAAACCTTCAAAAACTCTTAAATTAGATTTGGAGAAATCACGTCCATTTTATCGCACTCCATACTATATCCAAACCTGAACGTCGCGCGAGGGCTATATAATACTATATAAGTAATATTATATTCGTAAATATTTTAATGTTCCTCGATTTGGATGGCACCAATCCTTTATACAACGCAACTGCAGGGTACATGCATAATGCAACACACAAGGCTAATGCATTAATAATTCCCTTTTAAACGGATATTTATTATTACATTTATTAAAGCTGGCCCTATCTCTAAGGATTATTAACAGTAGAGTACCAAGTATGTTTTACCAACGACGCAACGATGACAATTATCTATTGAAATTTTGAAAACACAAGGTCGATGCCATGCCATTATCTTGTAAATGGTGATGAACTCTAATACTTTTAAATGACCAAACTCCTCGTTATGTACACTTTACAAAATAAACAAAATAAATGTTGTCCAAATTGCTAATTTTACAGTATTTATAACGACTACACAGTCAAAGAAAATTGTATACTAAATACTACATTCTGATGCATAATAGTAGTAGAATGCGGTGAAGGTCGAACGACAAGTATGCTATCGTCTGTTTCGTGCCAAGTTGACTGAACTTTAGAGACTATACTACTTGTCAACATTGAAAACAATTTACTTACAAGTAAATTTCTATTTTTAAAAATTTTCTTCTAAAATTTAATTAACAGTAAAATTGTATACATTTTTAAAGTTATATGATAACTTATAAAAACATAAACGCTATAAATAAATGTTTACCAACAGACCATAATTATGTAATATAGATGGCGCTTTCATCGGAGGAGTAACAGTGGTCTGAAGGTGACCGTAGATACGACCAGACCAGGATTGTGTCACCGTGTGATCTAGTACCTGTCCTTTTCCTTATCAAACTCGAAAACATAAGGGTCTCAGATAACCATGAAGTCCTCACAATATATCTTGGCTTGTGTCATCTTTGTTGCCATCGCAATCAAAGAAGGTAAGAAAACATTGTGTGTAAACCTCGTTATCCCCTCGTTCATTCACTAATCCAAAATTTACGATTTAATAGACATTATTAGTAGCATTAACTTAACTATTACTATTATTATGTAGGCCTACTTTTTCATCAATTTCATCCGTTAGTCGTTAGCCTATTAATTAAAATATGTATTGATTGAGCCGACCCTCTCTCCCAAATTGATAGCGATAGATCTCTCAATCAATTTCTATATGCACTAAATCCCATATGGCTTCAATAATGTCAATATAACATTTTCATTTAGATGTTAATAATTACAGATTTTAAAGAAATAAAAGTATTAGTATTTGATACAAATGAGCCAGCCAAGTTCAAGTAGTCTTGTCCTACTTTTGCTCATGCTCATTCATTGCTAGTCTAGATTCTTGTCAAGTCACATTGTCATTGGCCTTGGCTCATTACTGACTGTATTGAAGTTGAACCAAGACCAAGACACTGTCCCAGGGGCAAAGTTTGGTAAAAACCTTTATCTCTGACCGGGCCGAACCTTATCGGCGGCCATCTTGTTGCTATGGCACGTCACCGGCCCGGAAAAATAGTGCGAGCCCCGTGAATTTTCCGAAAATTCTAAAGCTATACCTAACCCAAACCCTAAAATTAAAATAACAACTATCCTTCATAGTCCGAAAATTCTAAAGCTATACCTAACCTAAACCCTAAAATTAAAATAACAACTATCCTTCATAGCAACGGGAAGAGACGCGATGCTCCGGTCGGAGATATAGGTTTTAGCCCAAAGTTTCACCGATTACATTTACATCAAGTATCATCAAGCTAGCCAAAAATTCAAGTGAAAGTGTTCTGACTCTTTTCTTACCTATACAGACGCTCCTATACATAAGATAATTGCGTCCACAGACCATAGCCTGTCTGTACTGTTGGCAAGTGATGGAGCGTTCAGATTCACAGGCCATGGCTATGAGGGTTTCAAGTACTTTCATGCAATACCCAGCCGTCTTTATTTCCCTAAGGCAAGCGTTATTGGCACAGTCTTGACGTCATAACCGTGCCGATAAGGTGGAAGATTATTCCCACAGTTTTGAAATGATCTACACTTTGCTGTTTTAACTGTAGCACGGCAGAAGTGAACACTAGTGTAGTCACGCACTCTCCTCAACAATTACTTTCATAAAATGAATACTGTAGATGCCCTCCCTCGCACTCCAGGCATGCGCAACTGTGTTTACCTCATCGCGCCTGTGTTCTCAGTCGCTTTGGTATCTCCTACAGTCATCTCAGCCACGTTGCCTTTCCATTGTTCTCTTCGATTCCGGCTGGTTTGGTTTGCTAACAGAGCCAAACGTTCAAAAAGATATGTCTGTATCTTCCAAAACCTGTTTTCAGTCATGGACAATTGTATGTTACGCTCTCCAGAGTTCCTTCTTTTCATTCACTCAGTCGTTTGCCCAAACCTACCCTATTTGGACAACTGTGTTTTTCAGGAAGTCTTCACCCGTCACTAAATCATTAGCGGCGAATGCAACGATGCAGGTCGGCTAGTAGTAAATATAGGGACTGACTGTTAACTGGTCTATTTTTTTTAACGGTCAACTGGTCCTCAAAAACGAAGGGTTTTAACAACCTTACTATTTAAGTTATTTTGAACCTTTCTATACCTTAGTGACATGCTAAAAACTACTCTTCAAATATGAAAATGACCCCCAACCCAGCATCATTTTTTAATTACAGCTCATAAGAAATAAAATAAAACCTGCAATTAACAATATCCAAAGACATATGAAAATGAAATTAACATTATTTTAAATTCCATACTAAAACTACCACTGACACCTAGGTTCAAATAGAAATTAACTCTTAACTCTTTCCCTGCCAGGGGGTTTCGGGGGTTTCTTACACGTTCATGCCAGACCATTTTTTTAGTTTGGTAATTTTTTAAGGGTGACCCTAACTATCGTACAATGTTTAATAAATGTCTAAAGCAACATTGGTGTATCTTATATCAAAAGAAAGGAAATTGAATAGAGAATTCAATTATGTAGAAAAAAATAAAATATTACCAAACCAAAAATTATTTTCACTATAAGATTTTGTGATCAATTTTTGTGTCTTAAATTTTCTTTGTAAAAAATCTGAACTTACCAAACTAAAAGAAAGTCTGCATAGCTGTAATCCTTTTCTCCTTTAATTATCACAATGTAAATTCCATTTATGAAATAAATGCTTTTTAAATTTTGAAAATATCCCATGTAGTTTTAAAGTTATGACATTTTTTGTATTGATGATGACCATGGCAGAAAACCTTTTTCTATTATTTCCTTATATAGAAACCGAAATGTCACCACTGCTCTTTTTCCATATAATGCCATATCATACGGATGAAAATCTTAACTAAATCCTAAAACTAATGTTTTATTATTGTTTTAAAATGTTTCTGCATCAATAATTCACATTTAAATTTAATAAGATAGCAATAAATACTAAAATAAATCACTAAGTTCATTGAGTAGGCGTGGCCATATCTTTGTTTACAAAATAAATCGAAACAAGCTGCTAATTTTAACACTACTGAATGTAAACACATGCTATTTCTAAACAGAAAGGAAGTAGAAAAGAGTTACCTCTCATTTTAAACTTAAAAAGTATAATGGGACACTCTAAGCAACGAAATAAATTCAAAAACTCAAATCGCCTATATATCGACGATTGGCACAAACGTGACCAGGCGAGATCGCCTATATATCGACGATTGGCAGGGAAAGAGTTAAAGTCCCATAAGGGTTTTCAATAAACTTCGGCCTCAGTCTCGTAAGGATTTCCCATATTATGATCAACCGGTTATGAAATTATTTTGCGTAAAATCCATTTATGATATTGTCATACTGACTTCATTTTTTAGGCTAAGAATGGTTATTTTACACATCCAAAAGACTGTACTGAGTTTAAAACAATATTTACCTGTAGTTTAGTACTATTATTTTAGTAATAAAGTATAGCAAAAACGTATCTTCGAAAAAAACCAAGTTAAAACTACAAAAAAAAACATCGCAAATAGAGCGATAACACTAGCGCAGACAACAGCCGTCATTGCTGGAAGTCAAATGCATCATTTTTCAAGCATTGAAGAGTTTTTACTTTCCGAAATCTCATTTCTAACGAGAGTGGAATCTAGGGACGCATTACGTCGCTTTACAACGCTTTGCGACTTTAAGAGTTAAAGTTCAAAGTGAACTGCTCTGGGTCCTAATAACAATTTAATCTAACAGGACCCGCTCAGTTCCAAATAGCCATTTGATGCTAGAGAGACCTGGATCTGAATGGAGGCAGTCTTAAAGTTTAGAGTAAAAGAATAAGTGTATAGATTCACATTTAGATAATGCATTGGCCCTTTCAAACTTTGATTAGTATATTAATCTGAATATTTTAACTCTTAAAGCCCCATAAGGTTTTTGGAAAACTTCCGCCTCAGTCCCGTAAGGATTTCCCGTATTACGATCAACCGGTTATGAAATTAAAAAATTTGCGTAAAATCCATTTATAATATTATTGTCATACTGACTTCATTTTTAAGGCTAAGAATGGCTATTTTCCGCATCCAAAAGACCGTACTGAGTTTGAAACAATATTTACCTGTAGTTTAGAACTATTATTTTAGTAATGAAGTATAACGAAAACGTATCTTCGAAAAAAAACCCGTTAAAACTACCAAAAAACATCGCGAATCGAGCGTTAACACTAGTGCCGGCAAAGGCCGCCATTGCCGGAAGTCAAATACATCGGTTTTCAAGCATTGAAGAGTTTTTACTTTCCGAGATCTCATTTCTAACGAGATTTGTATCTAGGGACGCATTACGATGCTTTAGGGATAGCGGGAAGAGACGCATTACGACGCTTTGCGACTTTAAGAGTTAATATAAAGTAGAATGTAAAGTATTTGTGACTTGAAATCTTTCTTTTTCAGGCCTGTCTCTTAAATGTTACAGTTGTAGCAGTGAGGAACACAAGGATCTCTGCCTTAACCCCTCCCTTGCCACAACTCCTACAGAAGAATGTACCGCTAACCAAACTATGTGCAGGAAAATTGAACAACAAAGTAAGTAATGGAATCTGTTGAATCCTTTCTTAGTTTCAATCTGGCCAATGGTGATTTTAACAACCAAATTTGTCCCCTCATCATGTTTAAACTTTGCATATTTGTAAGTTTTTTCCAATATAGAATCAAATTTATACCAAGAGAAAGAGCTTCTAACATTAACAATATAATGACTGTATGGGTTCTATTTTTTGTCTGCCTTAGAGCCATTAATTGATATTTTGGTCATAATGAGTTATTTTCAAAATATTCATTGCAAATTATTTTATCAGTCTTCCAAAAATGTGAAATTTAAATAAAACAACTTATATTCTTTCCTACCATGTTGCATGTTTGTCAATGTTTAAGTGTAATTACTGGAAAAGAAAACATAAAAAAACTAGAGATAATAACGTAGTAAAAAAACCGAAACAATCGGTAACGCGCCTCGCGCCTCTCCCTCTCGGTTTGTCACGGTGAGTAAAAAGATTCAGCTGGTTAGTTGTCGAGGCACTGACTACGAGAGCTAACACAGTGTGCGTTTGATGTCAACAATGGTCAAGGCCGAGGCTGTTTCTATTTATATTAATTATAGTCTGATTCTTATAAAGACAAAGAAAGCTATAAAAGCATATGACCCCGTGACCTATCCGCATTTTCTGATCACCGGTTTATAGTCCATTTCAGGCATTCAAAAAACGTATTGGCGCACGCCGCTTAGTGAAGTACATGTACCTATATTACGAGAGGTATTTGAAAGACGTAGCAAAGATACCGGGCGATTAATCGGCCCACAAATTCGAGTTCGGTCTTTTAGTGAAAGTTTTCCTGCTAGTCAAATGCATTTGATTACCACATTAAAAGTACGCCGAGTGTAGCTCAAACCCTATTTGAACAGGAAAAAAAACGGGGAGGGGGAACGTGTGCGTCGCAAAAATTCCATTTTATCGTTTACTCCGTAGCTTTACAATTATATTATTTTATTAATTTTAGTACGCAAGTTGATCGGCATCACACACAAGAGAGGTAAACATGACGTCAAAACGGACGGGGCGAGGCGTTGGTTTTTGAAACTTATGAAAAATACCTCGCTAACTTTAACAAACGATTGAACCTGTCCTGTTATTTAGACCCACAACGGGCGAGGCGTTGGTTTTTTAAACTAATGAAAAATACCTTGCTAACTTTAACGAACGATTGAACCGGTCCTCTTTAGACCGATGAACTACGAGTCCTCAAAATAAAATATAAAAAAGACAATTAACCATCACTGTTTAGTTAATTTTTTTGAATTTAAAAAAAATGCTTGGAATTGATGGCAATGAGGAAAGAGCTTAACGCAAGCGGGGGAAGGGGGCTTTGATGCCATCAGACGACGCCAGGCGACAACATTCTCTTGTTAGTTCTCAAATGGGTCTTAAAACATTAGGGATATAAGGACGAGCGGTTAACCGGTCTTTTTTTGAACGGTTA
Source organism: Radix auricularia (assembly GCA_002072015.1). Taxonomy (NCBI): domain Eukaryota; kingdom Metazoa; phylum Mollusca; class Gastropoda; family Lymnaeidae; genus Radix; species Radix auricularia. Next base: position 135,807 of record MUZC01000166.1, on the reverse strand, counting down.
GTCGGTCCTCAAAAACGGTCTTAACAACCTTAACTGAATACTGACTTCATCTTTTAGGATAAGAATGGTTATTTATTTTACATATCCAAATGACCGTCTTGAGTTTAATACTATTTTTACCTTTAGTTTAGTACTATTGTTTTTATAATAAAGTATAGCAAAATCACATCTTCAAAAACAGACCAGTAATACTACCAAAAATCTTCAAGAATCAAGCGATAACACTAGCAAGGAAAACGGCCGCCATTGCTGGAAGTCGAAAACATCTTTCCAGCATTGAAGAATTTTTACTTTTCTGTGATTTTGTTTCTAAAGAGAGTTCTATTGAGGCGCGCATTAACACTCTTCGGTAATAACGGATAGGCGCCGATTGCTGCGCTTTGGGGCTTTAAGAGTTAACAAAGGTTTGTTTTTTAGGACCCATTAGGTTAATAATTCTAGATGGACACGTTAAACTGCCCGATAGTGGTAGCGTAAGTGAGGTGGAGGTTTTTTGTTGTTGGTTTTTTTCTTTTTAACAACCCATGTAACACATTTTACCACGTCTCTTCTGTTGGTGACATCATGTTTACCTCTCTTGACATGTCAAATCAGAATTTTATTAAGTAAAGCTGATAAAATTAAAACTCCTAGTCTTAGGTGTAATAGTTAAACAATGATAACAGCCTTGAATTTTTTAATGAAAAATAGTGGGAACCCTGAGTATATAGAATAGTTTGTAATTGTTTAAAATGACTTGCCTGTAATCTTCCTTAAATTTTTTCTTATTGACATGTCACCCACAAGGTGCTGTTATGGTCATTTTAGCAACTTACATTTTACAAGCTGAGTTTTAATTTTGATTCTTTGCAGTTTACTACAATGGGGAGGACCATACTCGAGTTCTACGCCAGTGTGCAACATTGGGAAATGTCGGTGAATGTCTGGAACGCACTGGAACATACCGTTATAAATCCTGGTACTGCAACTGCATAGGTGAAACTTGCAATGGTTCTGAGAAAGCTGCACTGTCTTTTGCCTTGACAGTTGGACTAATCTTAAGTGTGTTTGGTCTTAAAAAGCTTTTGTGAGATGTGTCACGAGTATTAGGTTACAAATTATGATTGAAATATGCATTTAATCTCCTTTTGGGGAATATTTCAGTTTCCCTTGGATAGTTCTGAAATTTTTGGAGTCATTGTCTGAAATTTGTATTAGGGTAATTAAAAATTACTTGAAATTTGTCCAGCTATTGTGAATAATTGAATCAATTTGTATTATTTTTAGTCTAGTGAAAGTTTTACATTTAGTTTCAAATGATTTTATCATGAATCTCAGTTTGTGCTTCACAATAAATTTAAGTTAACTCATGATGGTTGGTTGTATTTTTCTAATCAGCCATAATTTTAATAATTTTTTTTTACAAACATTCCCAAATTGTATATTAATGGCCATCATATACACAGGTACATATTTGAGCATTTGTCAACTGAAAATAAATTTACTGTGACTCATTGTCTTGATCTGCAATTTCTTCTGTAATGTCAGGTGTGCATTAAGGGTTAAGTTCTCTAGATATAACTTTTTTTCCTACTGCACACTTGATAATTCAGTATTTAGATATTCAAGAGTCTTTTAGTTATTTTTTTTTTCATAGTATTGATGCTCTTAACAAAATAAGTATTTGTCTAATCTCAAACTCACCTGATTGTTTTTTTCTTTTTAAATATGGTGATCAAGTCACTGTTTTTATAAACATTTTACAAATTTGCTTCAGAATACTGCCTATTAATTTGTTAAATGCATTTATTTAAGACATGCTGTTTTATATCTAATCAGTTTTAGCAATGCTTACTGTCGGTTCACGTCATCTAGTTGTTAGCCTTCACATTTAAAGATAGTTTTCTACTAGTCCATGTACTTAATCATTCTTGTTGGGGGAGGGGGGTTGACATGCATCAAACATAAGGTGTACATATTTGTAAACATCTGTTTTAGATTTCCTATTCTTGTTAGTTTTCATGGCATAGTTATCGTCTTGCTTTTGAATGCTGATTTTTAAAAAAAAAAAAATGCACAAAATGGAATGAAGATTTGAGTGAGTGCTAAGTTTTTTAAGTTAATGAAAGTCCATATATATTTTATGTTCTGTCATCAAATAAACAGGAATTTTATAAAGAAAGGAATCATGCTGTTAGTTTATGTGTAAGGAATCGTAGTTGTAGCCAAAGATGGTTAATCTTGAGGTTTCTAAAGATTGCATGATTGATAATTTATAATTAATAAACCATTGAAGTATTTTGAGTTATGTCACATTAAGCCAAGGTGGTGTTGCCTTATATAGGCAAACTAAAAAAATGATGATGAACATGACTAATGCCATTGGTCCGGGAGAAATTTGAAGTTGAACTGTGTTAAAGATAGTTATCTTCTTTACTGGTAGTTGAAAGCAAAAGCTTTGAGTCATTAGACCTGAGATTATACGTGTTTTAAATACCTAAGACTTAACTTTAAAAAAATTCTACACCTGTTCTAATACTAATATTGTAATTGCAGCAAGTATAACCTCTGACTACATTCCATTTTAATTTTATATTACAGAATTGGTAACTTTAAATAACCTTGAGTAAATATTGGTCAATTCCCCAGGCACAAACACGCCCAATGAAACCATCAGTAAGATAAGAAGGGCATACGTTGGAAAAGAAGATATGGCCAAGAATTGTCATTTTTAGTCTAAGCGGGCCTGTTCACTTGTACAGAGAGCAAATGGAGTAATGGGATACCCTTTTTTCTCTTCCCAAACAACTTGCCTGGCATCTTATTTATGAAAGTTGTTTAGTTTTTAGATGATTCTGAAAGTATCGTTAATTTAAGACTTCTCCTTGCATACGTAATATATGGATGGCCCCCATCCATGTATTACGTACGCAAGAATGGGGTCTTAAATTTTGCGTACGGGGGCGAGGGGGGGGGTCTCTACTAAATGTGTAAGCTACGTACTGGCAACAAATTTAATATGCATAATACTAAGCCTAGTGAGGCTGCAGACCGACAATTTAATGCGAACTAAATTCTGAACTTTTAATTACTTGGAAGTAATTAATTTAGATCTAAGGGGCCGCACATGAATAACTTCACGAGCCGTGGGGGGGGGNGAAAATTTCATAAAATGTCCATAACTTAAGTCTTTAATATAAAAAATATATTATTTTTTAGGAGATATATTTAAATATAAGTAGATCAATTTATGTTAATAAACTTCATTATTGTTATTGTTAATTAAGTAAAACCAATGTTTATTTTTTTAAAATATAATTTTCCTTATAGAAACTGTTTATTTTAAAATTTGCACTTTTTTATTTTTTTTTTTTTAATGTAGAAGTCTGTACGTCGCGGTGACTCTTTTTAAAATTAAGTATTTTTTAATAAATCGACCAAATAGTTTAAAATATTTACTTTGATATTAATCGCTATTTTATCGATTAAAGTAATTTTAATAGATAAAAAGTTTTACCGATTAATCGAGAAATTAATCGATAATTTCCGCAGCCCTACTTTATATAAAATTTGCGACCATGTTAAAAAAAGTCTTTTAAAATTTATGTGTATATATTTTAGTATTTAGCTGCATAAAAATATTAACTGTAATTTTTTATTTAAAAAATCTGTAAGAAAACAAAGGGTTGACAATAATTTGGCCTTGATTTATTTAAATCTTAAAAGTTTTGGTTTTTAAATGGTTGGTGATGTCATAGCTGTTGACGCGCCTCTGACATGCGAGCTCGGCTGGCGTACCGATGGTAACGGGTTCGAATCCATGAGTCCACCCAGCTCTGAATGGGTACCTGACGCTAGTTAGGGAATAAACACGGCTGGTAATGCCTTCTACTTCTACCCTCATAGCCGTGGCCTGTCAATGCTGCATTACTTGCCAAAAGATCGGCATAGTCTGTTGACGCAATTATCTTCTGTATAGAAGGAATTTCTGTATACATATGACGTCACGCGATTTTGACACATTTTTCACCCCACCCCCTCGTCACACGTCGTCACAAAAAGTTAGACCCCCCCCCCTTTTTTTTTCCTTCCAATATTACGTCACACAGCTTTGACTCACCCCTCCCAAACAAAAAACACACTTTTTTCCATTTGAAGATAAGTATGTTTCTGATCCATATTTTGTCATTTAAGTATTTATTTAGTGTAGGACTGCATTGTAATATTATGAAAACCGTTTGATATGATTAACTAACATTCAAGCTCTCTGGTGAGAAGGGGTGACCTCTACGTGGTTCGCCAGACGAGTAAGGTCGTGGAGCAGACCACGACCTGAAACCGACAAACCCCTGGCTTGGACAGCCGAAGACCGTTGTTAGGCGCTAGGTGCTAGTCACATATGATTACAGTCGCTGTACGGATCTTAGGCAAAGCATTTAGATGCAATGCCGATGATGAAAACCAAAGTACCCGTTGAGGGTCGGGTTACTCCGAAGCGACCGTTTCGTCCCCCTCAATTAACTAGCAACGCTGTTGAGCGGTGCCGGTTTAGGGCCAGGAGCGCCAGTACGGAACAGTGTTGCGAAGTCAAAGTGCCAGATTTTCCCTGGCAGGAGTAAAAAAATGCCCGAATTGGACTAAAAATTCCCACATGCATTAAAACCTTGGGAAAAACCCTAAAAAATGGCAACTTCAATTAAATGCTTTCGCATTCATTTTACTGACTTTGGACTTCCAAATTAAAAAATAATTAATAAATATTATGCATTTTTAAGGCAAATAGAGCACTTTCAATTTTTATTTAATCAACACGTTTTTATTTAACAACTTGGCTACAAAGCCAAAATATAGATTATACTTTTAAATTTTAACATTATGAAGTTTTTAAAAAGTTATATGGATACTCTTGCAATTTAAATTTATCTGTTATTGATAAAAAAAAAAATTTTAAATGAATGCTTTGAAATTTATTAATAATAAATCAATCATACATGGTTATATAGATCGTTATATATTAACATAGTATTAATGATTTGGTCTTTTATATGTAACAAACACTTTATGATGATTCGGGCTCAGACTAAATCTTTATATTATTTAATAGTAATACATTTACACAATCTGACTGTAAACTGTCTACAGTCTACTGTCAGTGACAATGTTGGGAAAAACCTAGCCAAAACGTCAGGAAAAAAACTAGATCCGAAATAAAAAAACATATACATGCTAAAAATAAACAAATATGACGTCAAAGAGCCTCCCACCAAAACAAAACAAGTAGCCTATTTCTTATTTGAAAATGAACATGTTTCAAATTATTTTATTTTATTTTCATTCAAAAATGTATTTAATTTTTTTTAAATTGTCAATCTAAAAAATTCCCATATTTTAGGCAAAATGCTTAAAAATTCCCTAATTCCCATTTTTTAAAATTTGGCTAAAAAATTCCCTCGATTCGGGAAATTTCCCTCGACTTCGCAACACTGGTACGGAATAGCAAAAGGTACCGCTAGGAAACGCTATTGGTCGCCAGCTCTGAGGAAACCTTCCGGTGGGGGTTAAACCCTAGTTAGGTCAGTGATGATTCCCACGCTTTGCGGCGATCTAAACTATAAAGACTCGTAAGCTTTGCCGTGGTGGCGCCAAAGTGATACTATGTTGATAGCGAGTCACTGTTGGAAAATTCCACACCTCCCTCGGGAGGAACACTTTAGTGGGAGGCGTTTTCGGCCCAGTGCCCTGGACGCCCAGGCGGCCGCTTGTAGCAGCGACCGCTCCGGGGGGGGGGGGCTTCTCAGTCTTTACGTCCCTTAGGGGGCCAGAGGGCTGAGGGGGTTTTCCGGGAAGCCCCATGAAGAGCGCAGGCTCGGGACTGCTGATTTCTTCCACATGTAGGATTTTCAGCTCGCGACAGTGGCGTAGCGAAGGGGGGCAAATGCCCCGGGCGGCACATTGCCAGGGGCGGCAAATTTCTGGTCGTTCATTAGTGTCTTAACAAAAAAAATATAAGAAAGTCGAGCTTTTTGTCGAAATAAAAGAAAATAAATAAGAAATTAATAACAGAAATAAAATATGTATCCTAAGGCATGTGAACTTTTCAAACTCCTTATTGGATATAAATTCTTCCACTAATACTAATGTTACTGTCCTGAAAAGTACTTAAGTAGTATGATAATATCATTGATAATGTAACACTGAAGTAGTGGTAGCTTAAATGATTCTTAAAATTTGGCAGCTGCTCCTGTTGTAAAATCAAAACTTTGTCTACATAAAACATGAGCCAATCGAAAGCTCGGGGCGGCACATTGTGTGTAAACGGAGGGGGCGGCTAATTCCTCGTTAATTAGCTTCAAAAATGAAAAGCGTTACAATAAAGTTTATTAAAATAAAATAGAGCAAAGATTTTTTTTTAAAATTCAAAGAAGTAAATGAACTATACTTTATAAGTGAACATTTCAAATGCCAGAACTTTGAACTCCTTTATGAGTCTTCTGATACTATTCTATTGAAGTGGGAAAACAAAGGGGTTGAATTAGTATATGAATTTGACAATATGGTTCTGGTATATATAATTGGTTCAAGTTTGATTTTAACTTAAATAAACTACTGGAAAATTTGTTGGCGTACTTAGATGGTTTATTCTACCAAAACATTATTCTTATTTTAATGTCCTTTGATTTCAAGCATCAACAAAAATAATGATCAAGCCTGTTTCTTTAATCAAATTAAAACTTTGCACGCATATATCCAAACGTAGCCACCCACGAACAAGTGCTTAACATTTCCAAAGCTTTTTTTTTTTTTTTTTTTTTTTTTTTTTTAAAATTGGAAAGCATCAGAAATCGGACAAAAAAAAGAATTGACAAAGAACAATAATTTGTGAAAGAAAAAATAAAGTGGCAGGACGTTTTTGTTAAAATTTTTGACATTATTAATGCCCGGCAAAAGTAAATATGTGGGGTTTTTTTCGGTCACAGAATGGACAATACTATTGCAAATAAAGGCAATATTCCAGAACCAATGCATTTGCTTGCCAAGCACGATTGAGCACTCACAGAACGTTGTATGAAAAAAGGTTTTAAACAGTGTCATCTAAAATTCAAACTGAGCTCATAGCAATTTTAAGAGATATATATCGCGAAAAATAATCACTTTTCAGGAACAAGATATCTCATATTGTTCTATTTATTCAATAGCTCTTCATATATTTCACACAATCACCAAACATGTCCAGTTATGGGATATGTAATAATCAATTGAAAATTTTTAAAAAGTAGACATTGTAGAATCTTTAAAATATTTCATTGAAGTAAAAGTGAATCTGCTTACATTTCTGAAATGATTTTTAATAAATGAAGATATTAAAATAATGGATTGCAAGGGGTCTGCATGTGTTAATAGTTCTTCTTTATGGCTGGGAATCGGGAAGTATACAGGCGTTTAAGAAAGACGCAATAACATAAACTCTCACTGTCAAATCTTGCTAAAAAAGTACATTAAATCTAATCTGTTTACATGATAATCAAACTGAAATGAATGATCTATTTACGTACTCTAGATCGTTGTCACGCATTCTTATTCATGCCCCTGATCGTTTGGAATATCTATTTACTTTACAAGCAAGACCTCAGAATACACAATAGTGAATATACCATAGAGCAGGGATGCCCAAACTTTTTGCATGGCGGGCCATATTCCTTTATCCAAAGATATTCGCGGGCCGGATTAAAATAATATTATACAAATGACATAGTATGGTGAGTTTTTATTGTAAAATTTTAATGTGAATGGTGAAACTGAGATATTTGAATACAGTAAATAGGTGAGGTCAGGCTCAATGACATGGTTTTGATGCGCATGATATCACTTAGTTGAGAGTCACTTATTCTCGTCCTCACTCAGATATTGTTAAAATCATAACTGAAAATGTCTGCTTACACAAGTATGTCGAGCCAAACAAGCTAAGCATTTTTTTAAACAAAGGTTCGATTTCCTTTTAATCTCTCTTTAACCATGAAGCTCACTCTAAAAGTCAAAGAGAAGAAATTGTCTGCATCGACATTCAGCATCAGTTTGCAGCTCAATGAATTCCCGCTGCAGATTGCCGCAGTATTATCAAAATCTAAAGAGAAATATGAAGATTCAACAAAAAAAAACCATGTTTATCTTTTCAATAGTTATTAAGTCATGAAAGCGTCTTTGAAATTCATCAGCCAAGGATGTGATATCTGCAACATACCTATGCATTTGCCAATTGAGGCTTCTTTCTGGTAAACTTGTCATGATTTCCTGTAGTGAGGGGAAATGTGTGGTATTAGGCTGCATTTGAAAACGTTACCTTTGAAAAAGTTGCAGCTTGTTCCCAAAGTCCTTGATATGTGAACATAATTGGCTTACCACTGCATTGTGCCCTTGGAGAATTGTGTTAAGAAGGTTTATATGTCTTTTCACATCAACCGAAAATGCAAACTATGCAAGACAAGCAGCATCAGATAGTTCTGGAAATATTTTTTCCTTATCTTCCATGTACTGCCCAATTTCTTTTTTAATGTGTAGACGTGCTGAAGTGCTGTCCCCCGACTAAACCATCTTATATCATTGTCATACATAACATCTTTGTATTCTCTCTGGATGTCAAGAAGACACTGCTAAAACTGGCAATGAAACAGGGTTTCAGAGCAAATAGAGATCATATCCTTTATCACTTGCTTAAGGAAACAATCACATGAAAGGTGTTTAGCACAAAGAACTTCTTTATGAATGATACAGTGAAGTTTAAAAACTTTGCCAGCCTGACTAAGCTGACTTTGTTACAGACAAGTTTTGCTAGTCAACTGTGCTCACGAGTCATGGCGATAGCCATCAGCAATAAATAAATATATCGTTTACTTGGTTATTTAACGTCTCAGACAGCAGAACAAACATAACCAAATACATTTGTTCCCCTTGTCAGTCTTTAAGACTGAAGTCTAGTAATTGGTAAACAATACAATGTTGTCGACTTTTGCCATCCTTTGACGTTATCAAAACGGTAAAACTTGTAGACTTTTCTTATATTTAATGTTGCTAAAAATAATACGTTAGTTAATTAATTATTTCAGATGAGGTCGCGGGCCAGTAAAAATTGCTTCGCGGGCCGGTTTTGGCCCGCGGGCCGGACTTTGGGCATCCCTGCCATAGAGCCATTCTGAGATTACTTTGAAAGCTATAGAAAAACTGACAGAGGCAGAAAGAGAAAGCTCATCAGACCAACAGACGCAGAAACTTTGCTAGTCACAATACAATCTTTTTATTTTCGAATCTATGTCAAAGATGCACGAAATAATTTATAAATGTATAGTGCTAGAAAAAATGCTAAGCAGAAGATGCTCACAGAGAAATTAATGGGATACTTTAAATATGCTTTGAAAATTTATACAATTTTATGTGGAGACCCCGTCCTTTAAATCGAATCTTCAAGTCAAAGTATCCATGGTGCGCTCATCCTATACCCAGGGGCGGATTAAGACTGCACGGGGCCCTGGGCTGCAATCAAACGGGGTCCCTATCCAGCCAGCATCCTTAAAATAAAATGATTGTTAACAGCTAATATAAGACTGTAACTAAATCTTAATAATGAAAAAAAAACGAACGCGAAGAAATAACTGCTTGATGTGTTCGCGGTATTTACAATTGAGTGTGAAAAGAAAAAAAAATTGCCCTTGATGAGAATGGAACCTGACACCGGTGGCACCACAAGCCTGTACTATCTCCACACGGCCAGCGGAACTTCTCGAAAATGAGAAATTTTAAAAATATAAACTATATTTTATATCATGCGAAGTGAATCAATTAAAGTTTTTCGATTATTAAGTACTATCAATACTATCATGTCTGAACGCGATCAGTTGTATAGATAGTATTTATTAATTTATTATATTTTCAAGGGTTCGTGCAAACATTTGTACACTTTTATTATAAAATATAAAAAGTTTGGGGGCCCCCAAACCGTCGGGGGCGCCTGGCTTTAGCCCGTTCAGCCCCCCCCCTTAATCCGCCATAGCCTATACCCATTAGAAATGGCTAACAAAAGAGGAACTTTCAGGACCCTGTGGGACTACAGCATCGAACTACGATGTGGAGCTTGAAGCTATTCACAGGGCCCTGGAAAGTGTGCACCTGACACTGCAATGATCGGAACTAGTAGGTTTTGACACGGTCTTGTTTTGTTACTCGAGATCGGCGCTCGAAGTCCTGCTGTCTGAGAAACGTAGCACCCACTTAGTCGATGCCATCTTGGAGGACGTGGGCAGACTCGAGAGACTTGGTGGTAGGGTCACAGTGCAGTGGATCCCTAGCCACGTGAATGTAGAAGGCAATGAAAGAGCAGACTCGCTAGCAAAAGCTGGAGCAGCTCAACCCCAACCAGATGTCCCAGTCACATATCTTGGGGCAAAGACGTGGCTAATGGACCACTTCAGGGAAAAGTGGTACCAGGAGTGGGAAGATGGAGCGACAGCCAGAGGGGTATTCGCTAGCATGCCCAGGCCGAGCAGATCAGACCAGTGGTGGGGTCTAAAACGAAGGGAACAAAGTTTGGTGACCCAAATGCGCACCGAGCATTGCCCAACCAAATCTTATTTTAGCAGGCTAGATCACAACAGGGGCCCCAACTGCCGCCATTGCAGCCAAGCCTCTGATACGATCACACACTTGTTGACGTCATGTCCCGCGCTTGACATAGCCGGGGAGGTTAGGGGGCAGGGGAGTCCTACGTTCAGACAATGTTGTATGGCACTGCACAACAGATGGAGCAGATTGCCCAAGTAATAGCCAAGGCCTTAAGAGATTAGATCTCAGGTCCAAAGAATATGTGTTTAGTTTAGTCAAAGTACCAGACAGAAAAAGAGCTTCCCGACCGTCGTGGTCTTCATCGATTCTCAGTTTTCGCTCGAGACCTTGGATCGATCCTTTCTTGGGGCCAAGACGGTAAGTGTCATTTTGGAGACAGTAGGTGAAATCCTGACTCTTGGCGGCAGAGTAATCCTACAGTACACGGCCGGGCACTGCGGTACGACCCAATCAGACAGGGTTGACGCACTGGCAAAGGCAGGCGCAGCGCAGCCCCAACCCGAAAAGCCCTGGACCCAACTGGGGGTCAAGTCGTGGCTAAAAGACCATTTCCGTGAGAAGTGGCTTGAGGGCTGGGCAAATGGGAATACGGCCAGGAAGGTATACCAGAAAATGCCGCGACCAAGCAAAAGGGATCCCTGGTGGAAACTTGAACGTAGTAATCAAACACTCATAACACGGATGAGGACTGATCATTGTCCCACACGAAGCTACTTGTATAAGTTTGACAAAAGAAGGGAACTGGCCTGTCGGCTGTGTGGCTGCCCGGAGGAGACGGTGGCCCACGTACTCGAATGTTGCCCCGAGTTGGACGGGGTTTTGGAGGGTGAAGTTGCGGTACCTGCAGAGGATTACCTCTATGGCGATGCCCGCTTGATGAGGCTCGCGTGCGATAAATTGAACCGGGTCCTTAGAGCCTAACGGCTCAACCCAAAAGAGAATGTACATTCGTTGGTCAAAGTACGAGACAGCAAATTTTTGGTGATCCAAAATATGTAGTCTATACATTTAGTCATTTAGAAAAACAGTTGAGAAGAAAGTTCTATTACTCATAAGCTGAGATTACTGAAGAAATTCATGTGAGATTTTGGCAGGTATATAGAATTGAGTAAACTTATACAATTTTCGTACACTAGGCGATCTGCTGGACTTTGAAATGTTGCCTTTAAATAAGTATTCAAATATCAATTCCAGCAAAGACTACTTTACCCTACAGATAAAAAAAAGAATTAATGAATAAAAGACCACTTGATATATAAAAGTTTATTAATATATTAATGCTCCAAGTTACCTTGCCTCAGTGGCGTCGCTAGGGGGGCGGGGGTGGGCCGCCCCGGGTGACACCATTAGGGGGGTGACACCAAAGCCTAAAATTTTACTGTTGATTTTATTTCCGAAAAAAAGAAGACACATTTTCTTCATCTAGAAAGGAATACAATGAAATTACGTTAAAAGCGAAAAAAAAATATTTTTAAAAAATCAGTTAACTTGCAATAATAAAACAGTCCCAAAACAGAAAGTAAATAAAACAAATTATGGGGAAAAAACGAAACAGCCGCACCAGATAGATCTTCAAAAACGCTGGATATAATATAAAGGAAGCGGTGTGTTCTGTTTTTAAAGATACCACGCTAACTGAGCTTTGAAGTATTGACAACGTGGACGAATCCAACCCCCTCTTCCCTCCACCAGAGAGGGGTGGGAGCGTAATACGATTTTTCTATTACTATTTTAAAAAAAGAGTTTTCTTTGTTGTTGTTATTTTTAGAGGAAAGTTATGCATTTAATGTCTTTGAGGGTAATATTTTTTTTTAATTGTTAAAAGCGTGCAAGCATAGATATCCATGTTTACATAACGGTAGTCTGGTTCGTAGGTCCCATCCCCATCAATGTTCCTTTTAAGTTTTGAGTTACCGCGCAGAAAATTTCAATAGGTAAAAAAATTAGAATTTCTGCGCCTTTGTCATGAAAGTTAGCATGGCCGGTGTTGCAAAATAAATCCTCCCCCATACAGAGTCTCCCCCCGGAGATTCCATTTTAAAATAAAGTCTCTCCCGGAGAAAATATTTTACTCCCAATTAAAATAAATCCTCCCCTACCCTGTAAAATAATGTCTCCCCCAAAATAAATCCGCCCCCATGACACTTTCGTTATTAAACAAAGAGGTCATTGAAAAACAAAAGAATATAGAATACTTACTTTTGTACTGCTGTAATATTCATAATTGTTTACCATAATACTTTTTTTTTTATAGAAGTGGCGTAGATATACATACATATGAGGAGATGAGGACCATACCGCTTGACACTTCTCAGGGGCGTAACATAATTTGAAAAATTGCTTAATTACTTGATTTTTGTCCCAACATTGACGCACATGAAGTTTTTGGTGTATAAGTGCAATAGTTTTGTTTCATAAAGCAAGGATTAAGCCTTTGAAGGTATGAGTTTTTGTTGTTATAAACGGCCAAGTCACACAAACGCCGTGTTTTCAGAGTCCTTTGTTGAAGTCGGGGAAAGGGGGTGGGAGTGACCCAATTAAGTAAAGGCACGGGGGGAGGGAAACAAAAATCAGGCTACGCAACTGACCTGTTTAACCTATAACCCGATTAAACATTGTTTTTTTTAACTCTGTGAATGCAGTGTGTTGAGAGAAGCAGAGGCGAGGCTTAAATAGAGGGGTATTGCTGGTGGTGCTGACAGCACTGGGTGACACTATAACAAGGGGAGACATTCCTGTTATGTTGCACTTGAAGAATCGGAGGAGTTTTATTGGTTTTGTCGTGATGGGGTGACATTTGGGCATATAGCAGTGGGTTACGGTAACGTATTGACGCTTCTGGGGAGACAGCTTCACTAATAATATATATATAATAATTTATTCCTTTAATAACTTTACTGAGACTTTTTTCACTATCAAACTATCAAATTTAAAAATCCAATAATTTTCTTAACATTAGCTTCTGGTTTTTAAATTGCTATATCTTTAAACACTGATTTATATGTGTAAAATAATAATGTGTCAGATTATTTCTATGACTATAAACAAACAAAAAACACAACTGATTATAACAACACAGCCTTAACTACAATCATCAACACTTTCATCACAATAACTAGTATTGCAAAGTGTATCTTTCAAATATAATAAAAAGAAGTATTAAACGTACATGCACACATACATAGATACATGCATGCATGCATATATGCATAAATTCATCCATGCATCAATGCATAGATACATACATACTTATATACATATACATACATACATTCGTACGTACAAACATAAACATATGTACACACAATACATACATAAAAATACGTACAGACACAAACTTATTTATATATACAAATATTTATATGGATATAAAAATTATTTTAAACATCGCAGACGCTCCTTCTATACAGGAGATTATTGCGTCCTAAATCCGGCCTAATCCGGCAGGCCGATAGACCCATAAAATATACATATTTATAATTTGCTCCGGTTCTGGCAAATCCGAAATCCCTCCTTGTTCACAAATCCGTCTCCACCCTGAGTTCGTCCCTATTTCACTATATAAATCCGATCAAATCCTAGTAAATATATATAAATGTGTGTGTGTGTTTGTGTGTTTGTGAAAATACTACAATTTCCCTTACATTAACATAAAATTTCATTAGAGTGAGCCTTAAAATTTTAAATTTAAACTCATCGTTTCAAATAATTCATTGCAGGACATTGCAATAATATCAGGCACTAACATAAATAATTTTAATTAATTAAATAAAACAGCCTACAAACAAATACGTACAAAAATGTAAGGTACGTGATAAGCTTATAAAATGATTTGGGAAAGTTTTAAACGTATTAACGTTCCACGTTCCCTTTGTCCACGTTTAACTGTTCTATCTTTGGGAAACCAGATGACAATCATTTCAGTTTAAACGTGT
>MUZC01000166.1:64658-116807 GCA_002072015.1 Radix auricularia | reverse complement strand
GGAGAAAAGAATCTTTGTGACGTCATATTGAAGATAGGTCTAAGTTTTTGTGACGAAGGGGGAGTGGTGAAAATCAGCCAAACTCGCGTGACGTTATCTATGGTCAGCCCCTTAAGTCAATCATATCAGTGGCGTCACTAATGGGTGTGTTGGAGGCGGGCCGCCCCGGGTGACACCATCAAGGGGGTGACACCAGAATGTAAAATTCTATATATTCCCGTTATTTGGCACTGGAAAACTCGGAGGATTTCTATGGATTAAATCATGAGGGGTGACACCATGAGCTACCGCCCGGGTGACACCATGGGCTACCACCCCGGTTGACACCAACCGAAGTGACGCCCTTGAATCATATGATGGTTTCTATAAATTAATAAACATGCATAAATAATTGTAGATGAAACGAAGTAAAGGTGGGGGACATTTTTACCATTGCATGCCCTATTTATGTAAGTGTAAAGTGTAAGCAATAATAAAAGAGACCGCATAAGATGATATACCTATAAATACACATTAATAAAAATACAAAAGATACTTTTTTAAAGCCCCTCCCCCAAATGAGATAAAACATATTCAAAATTTAAACCAAAAAAAAAAAAAAACATTACCAATTAAAACGCGTTTATTTTGTATTTATAAATATATGATTTTTTTTATAAACAAAGAAATTGTATACATTAGTATGTAAACAAATTTATACATTTATGTACCTAACTTTCATAGTTAAAAAATCGTGTATTATGCTATCAAAATTTAAATTATTTGAAATATCTTGTTCTATGGACAATAGAACTGGGGCTGGGTAGCGAAGTCTATAGTTCGTTCGTGTTACAAGCTAAGGGGATCGTGAGCCCACGAAAAGCCACCATAAAATTGTTGAGAAATGACTAACGCTAAGAAAGTCCTCCGCTGACCTGGAGAGGGATGGGCGCTGCAAGTTTCTATCAAGCCCGAGAATGTTCTAATGGAAACATTAGAATCCCCTACGACCTCGAAAAAAAGAGGTTATGGGACTTTTTTTTTAAAAAGGACAATATTGCAAGATTTTCTAGTCTTAAATAACTCATTGTGGAACGAAGATAATTGTTTATCAACTTCAATTTGGAGAAGCTCCTTTCACATCTAGATTCACTGAGAGCGATTGTTGAAAAAATTCTTTGAAAAATTATTAAGTTGGGTACATAATTTTCCAATCGAAACAAAAAATATTTTTGTTTCACCTTGGTTTTTTACCTTCAAAATAAAAAGGGTGGTTTTCGGAAATTTTCAATTGCCACAAATGCTGCCCTCTAAGTGTGTGCCACCCGGGGTGGACTGCCCCACTGCCCTCCAGCTTAGTAGGGCTACATCAAGGCTAAATTCGGCCCTGGCAAACTCCTATATGCAGCCCAGTAAAGTCTCATCTTCATAGATGTATTTGCAGCAAACCCTAAACGTTTATTTTAGCTATATTCAACTTAAGCATTGATTGAGGACGTGGGCCCTTAAGATATTAAAGAAGTTCGCAGTCTTTAAGGGCACTTTTCTTCGCGAGAATTTTGAGAAACATACAAGTATTACAAGTAAAAGTACAAAGGGACCATCCATAAATGAGGTCACGTACCTAGGGGAGGAGTGGGGGTCCTTACATTTGTCACGATGTGTGACGAGGGGGAGGGGGAGCTTAAAATTGTGACTACACGTCCAAAATTGATAATTTAAATAAAATTCCACTAAAATGTTCGATTTTTACAATTTATTTTCTGACGATTTACATGGTTTCACGCATGTTATGGCATTAGAGAGCAGCCTTATACTTAATACACACTAAAATGAAGGGAAAGTGATTTGAAACATGATGTTTTTCAAATAGAAAATACTACTGTGTTCAAAGCTTTGTGACATCATATTGGAGGGGGGTCTAAGTTTTATTGTGACAAGCGGTCAAATTGGCGTGACGTCATTTAGGGACGGCCCCAAATACTGATTGAATACTGTGAAGAGCAATTACGCTAGTGTAGCCTAAAGATCCAATTTTATAATTAATGCCTTTATAAAGTTTCTGTTAGTTAATAAATATTGTTAAAGAAAATTAACAACTCCAAGCTTTGTATTGGATGGCATTGATCAAGTAGTTGGAGTACTTGCCGAAATTTGCAAGCTGCTACACACAAAAATTAAATCGACGCACCCCAATTGTGACCAATATCAGTTTGATAAAGAAAAAGCATAACTCAGTAAGCTTCGTGGCCAATATTTTGTTGAAAGTGGACATAGATCTCGAGAGGTTGCTAAAAAAAAACTAAAAATACCAACATGGTTAAACTTACATAATGAGAACGTAAGCCCTGTCCTAAGATTTAATGAATTCTAGAGTCTGTACCTGTAGTCTCCTTGTCCTTCCCCGACAGCGTTGATGTAAATTGTAATGGTGAACAGTTCAAATTTATTATTTTTGCCAATAATTACTTAACTTGCATCACTAGTATCAAAATACAAAGCTTTTGTCTTTTGTTGAAACCTATGATGACATTGTGTAACAATGGTCACAACAGGGGCGTCGCTAGGGTTGGTGTCACCCGAGGTGGTAGCTCATGGTGTCACCCCTTCACGACTTAAGGGGGCGTCCATAAATGACGTCACGGGACGTTGCCGATTTTTACCCCCTCCCGCGTCATACTTTATCACAAAAACTTAGACAAAGCTTTGAGACCCCTCTGCCCCCCCCCAGGAGCGGCGTTTTAGGGTGGCAACTGGGGCGACTGCCCCAGGCCCCGCGCTTAGGTAGGCCCCGCGTTTCGGTCCTGAACATGTCTCGTCCTGGTTAATAGCCTATACATGTAGAACCAAAGAGTGGATGGTAGAACGTATGCTGGAAACGATTGTAAAGAAACGAAAGAGGCACTCTTGTAATCTTTTTTGAAGGTCAAATTCCGTAGCGATCTTTACTAGTACTCTGGCCCCGCGGGGTCATTGCTGGCACTAGGCCCCGCGCTTACCTAACGCCGCCACTGCGTATCTTCTAAATGAAAATTATCATGTGGTAAATTAATTTTTGTCGAATAAATTTGGATTTAGTGCAAGTCTACACTCTAATATCGTAAATAACACGCGTGAAGTCATACAAAACGTCTTTAAATAAATTGTAAACAATCAAATATTTAAATGGAACTTTTACTTATAGTTGCGCGTTTTGAGGTGATTTCACATTTTTTAAACACACCCCTCCCTCTCGTCCCACATCGTCATAGATGCGTGACACCTATGGCGGATTAAAGGGGGGCTGAACGGGCTATAGCCAGGGGCCCCCGACGGTTTGGGGGCCCCCAAACTTTTTATAATCTTTCTATTCTAATAAAAGCGAAAGCCCTCACTGACTCACTGATTCAACACTAATTCTCTAACTTCCCATATAGGTAGAAGCATGAAACTTTGGGAAGTTGTTGGGTACCCTCTCACGACGAAAATTGATGAAAAAGAATTTTAAAAATCTAGCTCATGTGAGGCCGGGCCCCAAATTTTTTTTCCTTATATGGGCTCTATAAAAATTGAAATTACCAATTTTCCCATGTCTCGTGTAGGTAGAAGCATGATACTTTGGACATTTTTTAGTACATGCTCTCGACGATAATTTTTTAAAAAAGTTAAATTTCCCACTCATGGGGGCCGGGGCCCCAAAAAACGATTTTTTTCCTTATATGAGCATTATAAAAATTGAAAATCACTAATTCTCCTATTTCCCATATAGGTTGAAGCATGAAACTTTGGAAATTTTTTTGAGTACACGCTCCCGACAAAAAATTGTCAAAAAAGAACGTTTAAGCACCCTCTCATGGGGGGCCGGAGCCCAAATAAAGTTTTTCTTATATTAAAAACCGACTCATCACTAATTCTCCAATTTGGCGTGTAGGTAGGAGCATGAAATTTTGGAAAATATTTAAATACCCTCTCACGACGAAAGTTGGTGTAAAAGAATTTTGAAATACACACTCATGGGGGCCGGGGCCCCAAAACCGTTTTTTTCTCTTATATGAGCTATATAAAAATTGAAAATCTATAATTCTCTTGTTTCCTGAATACGTAAACGCGTGCAACGTTGGGGGGGTTTGTTAAATTCACTTCTACGATGGTAGCAGGTGAAAACATATTTAAAATATCCCTTACTGGGGCCCAAATATAGTTTTTAATGCACTCACTCACTCATTCATCACTAATTCTCCAACTTCTCGTGTAGGTAGGAGCATGAAAATATGGAAAGTTGTTGAGTACCCTCTCACGAAGAAAAGGAAATTTAAAATTCCAAATTATGTAGGGCCGGGGTCCCAAAAACTATTTCTCTTTATCTGTAAAAATTCAAAATCACTAATTGTCCTTTTTGCCGAGTATGTAGAACTTTAAACTTTAGAAAGTTGTTGAGTAGACTTCCTCGATGGTAGGCCTAATAGGTGAATATATATTTAAATTATCACTTACTGCATGCCGGATGTCCTAATGTAGTTTTTCGATTAAATGAGCTATTAAATACTGAAAATTACTGCCTCTCCCATTTCCTGTGTAGGTAAAAGAAAAAAGCCTTCTGTAGGTGTTTAGTTACACCCCGCGATGGTAATAAGAAAAATAATTATATAAATTTTAAAAATTTCCCCTCATGGGTGGTCGGGGGGCCCAAACTTTTTTTCTCCTAAAATGGGCTATAGAAAACTAAATCAACACTCATTCTCAAAGCTTCCTTGTAGGTAGAAGCTTGAAACTTTGGGAAGTTGTTGAGTACACTCCCGAGATGGTAAGAGGCAAAAAATATTAAATCCTTTCTCACTAGGGGGGCGATTGCCCAAATATAGTTTTTTTTCTCATAATGAGCTATATAAAAAGACGAATTTTTCAATTCGCAAAGCGCGGGTAAATTGCTAGTTTATAATAAAAGTACATTATACAAATGTTTGCACGAACACTTGAAAATATAATAAATTAAATAATTTTTAAAATCGTATCCATTAAACGGACCTCTATTTAGACCTAATAGTCTTAATAATAAAAAAAACTTGATTTGATTGGCTTTATGGTATAGGCTCGTGGTGCAAGTGGGGTCGGGTTCGATTCCCTGTGGAGGAATTTTTTTAACATTTTTCTTTTCACACTCAATTGTAACATACCGGCCAACACTCAATTGTAACATACCGGCCAACACTTCAAACAGTTAATTCTTTGTGTTTTTTGTTCATTATTAATATTTATTTACAGTCTTATAAGAGCTGCTGGCAATCATTTTATTTTTAGGGACGCTGGCTGGATAAGGCCTCCGTTTGATTGCAGCCCGGGGCCCCGTGCAGTCTTAAACCGCCCCTGCATGCATACATACATACATACATACATACCTACATACATACATACATACGTACATACGTACATACATACATATATGTGTATGTATAAGTATATATATATATGAACATAAAGGAAAATTCGATTTCATGTTTCATTTGAAAATGTTCAATAAAATGCAGTTACGAAACCAATAAACAATCATTATTATTTTTTTTTTTTGTTGAAAGTTTTAAATTGTTATTGAAAAACTCATATCTAAATTGTATTTTTAACTAATTAGGTTTTAAATGTGCTATGAGTCAAAATAAAAAGATTTTCGGTAGAAGCGAAACAGATAGTCAAAGACAGAATACAAATTTATTGAAATCTTGTTTGTGTCTGGCTGGCTTCCACACTGCTTAAGTCTAGTCCACTTAATTCTGCGGGATGGCATCCAATCGCAAGTCACCGTTAATTGAAAATAAGTTGAGATAGTCTGAATTGAATTACATACCCTGGAAATAGTCGTCGGTACATACAACCATCTTGGAGAAGTTTTAAAATAAGCATGAAGAAGATTTGGTAATAACACTTTGAGTATCGA
This sequence comes from Radix auricularia, assembly GCA_002072015.1. Classification (NCBI taxonomy): domain Eukaryota; kingdom Metazoa; phylum Mollusca; class Gastropoda; family Lymnaeidae; genus Radix; species Radix auricularia. The sequence goes on along the minus strand of MUZC01000166.1, from coordinate 110,920 downwards.
CCCGAATATTGACTATTTTGATTTATTTATTTTATTGAAAAATTCATGCGAAATCCAAACATAATTTTAAACTTTTCGAAACTTTAATTTTCTTTTGTCTTAAAAGACTGTCCATCTATAAGATACATAAAAAACCAATGAACATTCTAAGAAAATGCAACCATGAAAAGAAACAACAGATTATATTCTTGTCATCAGCATTCAATAAAATTCCTTAAAATACCATATCTATGCATAGAGATTTTATATTTTAAATTTAATTTCTCATAAAAACGAAAAAAAAAAGTATGCGCAGAGCTTATCCAATAAAATACATGTAATAGATCCATTGCTGGATTTACGTATTTGCTAAGCAAGCTATTGCTTAGGGCCTCCGTATTTTTTTCATATTTGGCACTGAATAGAATATATGGGCTTCAAAATGGTTCACGTATCTAAAATATCCCAGGGCCCCACCAAGTCTAAATCCGGCCTTGAATCGCTTTGATGAGAATGTTTGAATGCGAAAAAAGGCTTGGGTTGCATTAGTGTCTTGTCTCATAGTTTTAGGGATTTGACTTCGCTCTCCACTTGCATCGTACACAAAGAAACTGACACAAGTCTAGAAAAACGATCCAATGTTTATTGCTTTGTAGAACTCGCTGCTCTTCATAGAACAACAAATATAATCGTTATACCCCTACTGTACAACCACTGGACATACTATTATTTCAAAAGCATAACACTCGGTCCCATTCGATCCTCTTGAGCTCTCCTCAAGTCTCTCTGGCCCTCTGACTGCTCTTACCCGACTGATCTCTCCTGAACCCCTGCTGGTCTCTCTCTGACCCCTCGCATGTCCTCTGACCACACATTCACGTGATCAAAGTTCATTAACACCTCATCCACCTGAACTTGTGTTCACTCAGTCAACACACATTCAACCACAGGGATTCTCATTGTGCTGACAATTAGCTTCAGTTGGAATTCTCTTTAAGGATTTTACTTCAGTGCATGTTACGTCTAGTAACATGGGTAGACGGGAAGTTCACATGTTGCACCACTTTTTATTTCTAGTCATTATCTCTAGTGTATTCATATTTCTTTTGGTCTTTGTGACAATAAACTTCTGATTCCAATTAAAAAATCCCTATATTTGCGCTAAATGGGGTTAATTTTTTTTCGAACAAATGCATTTGGCGCGTTCCTATTTATTTGATAGAGCAGCAAGCATCAAATATTGCTGTGATAACAGCGCCCTTGCAGCTCAGGCATCAAATGCTGAGAAAACACCACCTTTATTAGTAGCAGACCACTACAATCCAAGGAAGTCTAATGGTCGTGGAGGTCAGAACAAGCAAAAATCAGACAGCATGCATTCCGTTGTGCCAGGGTCAGTTGAGGGTGTTCGACTGATTGATTGCACCGAAGGCGTCTGACGGTCTTCGGGTGCTGGATTGGGCTGATACAGTCTTGTCTCAGGGGAAGCGGGATAACGAACTACTCTGCCGTGTGAGAACGTTATCGTTGAGTTCTCTTTACATTCAGACCATATAACGTGGGATGAATTGAGGAAGGGGGGGGACAAACAAAGAAGTTATCTGTCTATTTGTAGGATTAAATTTGGATATTATTTCATCCTTCCGTAACGGATAATTGTCGTTGTCTTTTGTTCGTTTTCATAAATTTAGTTCTTTATATTTTTTTTACAATTAATCATTTAAATAAACGTTTTGAAATTGCTGTTTATTTTTATCTTTTTTTATCATACGACATTTACTTAACATTATTTTGTCTAGCATACATGTTATTAGAAACGAAATCTCTGATTTCTTATTAAAAAATAATGGGACATATTTATTTTAAAAAGATCACCTTTATATAATTATTGAATTAAATTTTATATCAGAGCTGGAATTTCCCTAAATGTTCAATAAGTCGTCATCTTTTTTTTACAGACTGACCAGAAGAAAAACTCGTCGACTGATACCCTCGCCACGAGCTTCCTGGTGATCAAATCTGTCTTGTATCACAGCCCAAATCGAGGGGACTTTCTCGTGAGCTGTCAACAAGTGGTGTCACTTAGTGCAGCTAACGGTTTGAAGGGCCGCACCGTTTTAGCCCACGGGTTGAATCACTAATAGTCTGATAGCATCATGCGTTTACCCTATGTTTCAGCTAGTGCATGGGGGTTGGGGGCGTAGCATTTCATGGGGGGACATACCGTGATGGTATTTTCTCCACCTATGAGTTTTGCTGTACAAGGAGAGGTCGAACGCCGGCAATAAATTTGGAGACCGTGCGGACGGCCACCCACATTTCCCCAGGAGGCTTAAAAGTAATGGGGGGTGACGATGCTTTAGTGGACCCACGGCGTGTGGCTGACCTCTTCTTGTTTGGGCTGAATAGCCAAGGAGCAGGGAAGTCAATGTTGGTTTACGATAAGGGCCAAGAATGTGCCGATACACTTGTTTTATGTGGTATGAAAGGGCTCTTTTCGTCAGATGCTGTAACAAGCCTATTTAACGTAGCTGCTTCTAACCGGGGTCGAAAAAGTTCCAGTGAAAAATTTAAATTGAAAACTAAATGAATATTTATTCATTTTTTGGGGTGGGGAATAATTTATGTAATAGCTAGCAAGAAAATTAGATTATTACGTTTTTAAGCACACAATATTATTTTTAAAACTTTTTTTTCAAAGGAAGTGAGATATTAACTTTTTAAAAAAAACCTGTAAACTAGCGGTTAAAATTGCTCAAGCAAGAATTCACAAGTTCACATAGTGTCTATGAATTTAAGCACTATATATATGACGATGGCGCAAACATCAATAATATTTTTTTTAAAAGATTCAACTGTATTGACATTTGAAGTAAGTAGTTCGCTGGTAACCGCTCAATATTTTCTTTATCGGGATCTTTTTTTTTTTTTTTTTTTTTTTTTTTTTTGTAATTCTTTTTTTTAAAGTCATTACTTTTTCATTCAGTATAAATTAAAAAATATTTCTTTATTCTTACATTTTCTTTAAAAAAAAAAAAAAATATTACACACCGAGAGCCTTTATGTTATACCCTAACAAAAACGTTGGGCGGGCGCTATTGAGGTTCTACACTCGCAGTTCACTCATTCTCTCACTTATAGATCTAATTTTTGCCTTCTAAATGATAAATCTTTCATTTTTATACCAAAAACCTATATTTGTGTTGTATTTCTAAATTAGAATGATACCCGCCCCACGTTTTTAGACATATTAAATTAAAGTACTTGAACTTATATGGTTAATTTTATTTTCTTCTTTTACTTTCTAGCCCAATTATAAAAACGTGTTTTTTTGTGGGTTCTTTTTTTTTTTTTTTTTTTTTTTTTTTTTTTNNNGGGGGGGGGTAAAATTGTTAATCTATATTTATTTTTATACCAAACATCTCATAAGCGCCCGCCCAACGTTTTAATACCACGGGGATTGGTCACGGGGTGAACATATGTGGCACGTAAGTGTCAACAACAGCAGATGTATACATATGCTATATGGAGATAAACTAAAAAAAATGTATTAATTTAATTGTGGTACATTCGATCGATCCGAAAAAATTGATAAAATGCATTGTCATCCAAGATCTATCAGTGGTACAATTTAGAGATTTCTAGGACCATCAAAAGTGGTTTCATTTTACGTTAAAATTTTGAAATTTTGCGGACAGACAAATAGACAAAAAAATAGGACCGAAGCAAGTTAATAAAAACGTGGTAATAATGTATATACCATTATTTAGCGCACACTCATTGATTCTTTAGTGAGCTACTTCAGTAAAACTTGCTTGGCATTTGACATGTGTAATATTGGAATTTATTTTATGTAGAACTTTGTTCATGTTTGGTGTACATTTTTTTTAAAGGGGACGGTATCAAAGAGTTTTATTTACTAAGTTGTTACGTGGCGTTTCCCCAAATAATACTGACCAGATTAGGAGCGTTAATAGAATGATCCAAAACGTGGCTTACATCCCTAGACTGTCAAAAACGGTGGCCATGAGCTTAGACGAAGGTTTAAATAGGTCTTTCGATGATAACAATACATCCCTGTTCACTACTTCCCTTGCATCATCTCGCTAGCAAAGCACTATTTCTTCTGCTTTGAACACCATGGCGAACAGTCAAACTAAAGAACTTTGTATAACTGTTCTCGTTTATATGATACAGTGAGAACGATGGGGTGGTAGAAACATGGGACGATTAATAAGATTCATGAGTATGTGATAATTAACAGACACCAGGACAACAGTCAGCGATAAATAGGACAAAGTTTCCAGCTTTGAGTCTATACCATCGAGTGTATTTATACGCCCCAAAACAAGTAAGATTGATGGCTTCTTTTCGTGTTTTAAAAGCAGGTGATTAATTTAGGTTTTCATTCCTGTAAGTATCCAAAATGATTGATATCGTGACAAGTTTTGAAACTGGTCAAAGGACTTTAGAGTGGGATCTAATGGAATGACCAACCGGCAAACGCTTGACCTGTCGCGCGTACCCCCAGGACAAACCCCATCTCTTCCACCAGAAAGCGCTTTCTCTGTGCAAAAGTGACAGAGGTGATGAGTCTCTCTTTACAAATAGATCCCACTACATAAACGGTTGTATAGACGCTTATTCGGCCATTCATCCATGGGTATCCTACGGTTTAGTCAGCTGGTAATGTATTTTTAAGAGCCGAAACTAAAATGCAAGCAAATACATGTGTTTGGGGTCTTCATTAGAAATATTTGAGGAGAGATTATTTTAATTTAAATCATTTGTTGTTTAGACGCAAAAATTAGTATTTGAGGGTAGTGTACTAAAATGAAAAATCCCTATAATTTCAGTTTTGCGTATTGAGCTGTTTTATATATTTTTTAAATAAGAAGGCAGTATTAATTTCTTACTCAAAAGTCATTTCGATTAAATTTTTAAATATATTAGTTTAAACACTTAAAGCAAATTTTAAAAGACCATGTTCTTAAATTGGAGTGCTGTCAATTAGTTCACGGCACACCCCTTCCAACACCTAGATACAGTGAATTGTTGGCATCTAGGTACGGTGAATGATTGACACTTAGACACATAAATGATCTGCACCAAGGTACAGTGAATGGTGGGCATCTGGAAGTAATGAATGATTGGCACCTCAATACAGTGAATGATTGGCACCTCAATACAGTGAATCATTGGCAACACGATATATTAAATGATTGGCACCGAGAGATAGTGAATTACTGACACCCAGAAGTTATAAATAATTTGCACCAAGTCATGGGAATATTTGGTTTTTGCTCGCACAATTGCAGTTCAAACCTTCAATCTGTGACACAACGACATGTTAAAGATCTGCCTAGATGAAACAAAAAGTATATATATATATATATATATGAACCTTCGCTGTAGCAATGCGAGGAGTGGAAATAATCTGTTGGGCAAATTAATATTCAAAACTACGACAGTAATGGCAGCAGTTTGATTATTCAACGAGCAACAAAGCCTGTCCAAGGAAGTCTCGGTGTCGTTTCGTTGGCATGTTGTACCTCCCCTCCAAGAGCCGTCTCGACCGGACATAAATGTGCATCACGTCAAAAAATTCTATTCATTATAGCTGTAATAAATAACCCGTAAAAACAAAGTTTTGGACTATAAATCCCAACGCGTAGCGCTCATTTCTGGATATTGTTTTTTTGTTTTTTTAAAACTTTTATATATTTTTTGTTTATACACGTATTAATATTAATTTAATTTGTTTAAAAATTCCTTACTACACTGATATTCGGATACTATTCGAATCTATGATAAGTATTTGCCGAATCAAGATAGTTGCAAAAATCTTGAAATCCGGTCCGGATATCCGGCATACCGGATATCTGAATGTTCACTAGTTTATTATGACAACAGGAATAGCATTTTATATATGGGTTTTATAACTCTATATTAGAAATATTTGACTTGGGTCATAGATTTCCACATAAAATATACAAACTAATTATAGAATTAGAATTACAATTTTTTATTAGTAACGAAATATGTATCACAATAGAATTTTTTTTAAATTCGCAACTTCATTTACACGTTAAAAAATCCTTGCATCCTGTGACCATTGTAATGTAACATTTTTTTTACGTATCTAACAAATAAAGAAAGTACCCGTAAAAAAAGCTACAGCTCAATTTAATATGCGTACACGAAAATGTGCGCACCGAAGTTTGACAAATAAAATATTTTTGAAAGCGCAAAGCTCAAAATAATATTGCACAATAATTAACTCGCCTTGAAATTCCGTGTAAACTAGTTCTACATGAGATAAATAATTATTTTCTGATTATCTGAGGGAGTCTTTAGAGTTTTGAGGGACCAATCGCTATCGGTGACTGCACAAAAATTGCCTATATTTCATAGGAAATCTAGGTTTAAGTTTTGGCCTGAGCTAAGTATATGTCTACTTCTAAGACTCCATCAATCTATACTAATAAAAGGGAAAGCCTTCACTGACTGACTGACTGACTGATTCATCACTAATTCTCCAACTTCCCGTGTAGGTAGGAGCATGAAACTTTGGGAAGATCTTGGGCACTCTCTCTACGACAATTGGCGAAAAAGAATTTTAAAAAACTCACTCTGTGGGGCCGGGGGCCCAAAAACTTTAATTTTCTACATCACTAATTCTCCAACATTCCGTGTAGGTAGGAGCATGAAACTTTGGAAAGTTGTTGAGTATCCTCTTACAACAAGAATTGGTGAAAAAGAATTTTGAAATTCACACTCATGGGGGCCGGGGCCCCAAAAATGTTTTTTTCCTTATATAAGCTATATACTAAATGAAAATCAATAATTCTTCTATTTCCCGTGTAGGTAGAAGCATGAAACTTTGGGAGGTTGTTGAGTACACCCTGACTACGAAAATTGGCGTATAATAATTTTTAAAATCTCACTCATGTGGGGCCAGGGGCCCAAAAACATTTTTTACCTACATCCCTAATTCTTCAACTTTCCGTGTAGGTAGAAGCATGAAACTTTGGGAAGTTGTTGGGTACCCTTGTGCAAAATAAATTGGCGAAATGGAATTTTGAAATTCACACTCATGGAGGCCGGGGCCCCAAAAATGTTTTTTTCCCTTATATAAGATATGTACTAATTGAAATTCAATAATTCTTCTATTTCCCGTGTAGGTAGAGGCATGAAACTTTAGACATTTTTTAGTACATGTTTCCGACGATAATTGGCAAAAGAGAAAATTAAATTTCCCAATCATGGAGGTTGGGGCCCCGAAAACTATTTTTTTCATTATATTAGCTACATAAATTGAAAATTCTCCTATTTCCCGAGTAGTAGGTAGACTCATCAAAGGTTGCAGAATTAATAAATACACTTTCACGATGCTAGACGGTGAAATATTTTTTAAAGTATCTCTTTCTGGGGGGCTGGGGGCCCAAATTTAAAAACTGAAAATCACTAATTCTCCCATTCCCCATGTAGGTAGAAAGCATGAAACTTGAGGAAGTTGTTGAATACTATCTCCCGATGATAATTGGCGAAAGAGAACGTTAAATTCCCACTCATAGAGATACTGGGGCCCCAAAATAATGGGGACCCAAAACAGTTTTTCCCCTTAAATGAGCTATTTACAAATTGCAAATCATTAATTCTCCTATTTCCCGTATAGTTAGAAGTAGGAAACTTTGTAAATTTTTTGAGTTCGTGCTTCCAATGATAATTTGCAAAAGAGAATTTAAATTTCTAACAAATGGGGGCCGGGACCCCCAAAACGTTTTTTCCTTATATGAGCTATATAAAAATTGAAAATCACTAATTCTCCTATTTCCCATATAGGTAGAAACATGAAACTTTGGAAATATTTCGAGTAGAAGCTCCCGACGAAAATATGCAAAAATAATGTTAGATTTCCCACTAATTGGTAACCAGGGGCCCAAATATATTTTTTCTTCTATTAAAAACCGACTTATCACTAATTCTTCAATTTTCCGTGTAGGTACGAGCATGAAACTTTGGGTAAATTTAAGTACCCTCTCACGACGTATTTCGGTATAAAAGAATTTTGAAATACACACTTATGAAGGCGGGGGCAAAAAAAAACAACCTTTGTTTTCTTATATGAGATTTATAAAAATGGAAAATCACTAATTCTCATATTTCTCGCATATGTAGACTCATGAAACGTTGGGGAATGGATAATTAAACTTTCACGATGGTAGCAGGTGAAAAAATATTTAAAATATCTCTCAATGGGGGCGAGTGGGGGGGGGGGGCAAAAGTAGTTTTTTTCCTAATATAAACTATATAAAAATTGAACATCAATAATTCTCCCTTTCCCCATGTAGGTAGAAGCATGGAACTTTGGATAGATGTTGAGTACAATCTACTGATGAAAGTTGGCGAAAAGGAATGGTAAATTTCCACTCAATGCACACTCATGAGGGCCGGGGCCGAAAAAAATGTGTTTTTTCTTTAAATGTGCTAAATAAAAATTGAAAATCACTAATTCTCTTATTTCCCGAATAGGCAAACGCATGAAAATTTGGGGTTGGTTAAATACACTTCCACGATGGTAGCAGGTGAATAATTTTTTAAAATATCCCTTACTGGGGGCTGGGGGGCCCAAATGTAGTTTTTTTCTTAATATTAACTATATAAAAAGTAAAAATCACTAATTCTCCCATTCCCATGTATGTAGAAGTATAAAACTTTTGGAAGTTGTTGGGTACCCTCTCATGACGAAAAGTGGAGTAATATAATTTTAAAATTCACACTCATTGGGGCTGGGGCCTCAAAAACGTGTTTTTTTCCTAATATGTGCTATTTACAAATTGAAAAGCAGTTTTTTTCCTATTTCCTAAATAGGTAAACTCATGTAACTTTTGGGGTTTGTTAAATACACTTCCGTGATGGCAGCAGGTGAAATAATATTTAAAATATCTTTTGCTGGGCACCGGGGACCCAAAAATAGTTTTTTTATGCACTCACTCACTCATAACTAATTCTCCAACTTCCCGTAGCAACGCGCGGGGAAATCGCTAGTTTCTAAATATAGTTCTAGTGCTATATACATCTTCAGGCGATTCTTTGTTTAAGCCTTATGTCTAGCATTAGCTTCAAGTCTAATGCTACCTCCAGATAAAGGTCTAACTCCTATTCAGTCAGTTCTACATACTTGTTTATATTATGTAATAATCAAAAGGAAGATTTTAAAATTATTAATGCAATTATATTTCTTGTTTCCCCCAATAACAATAAAAAACTATAAGTACACAACTATCTCCCAAATAATAGCTTTATACTTTATATGAAAAGAAAGAAAATACTATATTCACATACAAGTGTGACGATACATGGTATAGTAAGCATAGTATTTCATCTCACTGGAAAATAAATATGGATACAAATCCCACAAAATTTCAAATATTCCACTCAAGTCACGTTTTGCGGGCCAAGAATAAGCTTGCGTGGTCACGGACTGTATTAATATCGAGTGCAATGAGACGAGTCAAAGGGTGCAAGGTTACTTTGGTGCGAGCCTGGCATCCAGTCACCAGAACTCATTGAACATTCAGGACATTGAAATGAAGTTGAACTCAATTCAGCAAACAATTACAAAAAATCGATCGGCCTAGTGTGCAAAAATTTCTTTCAAGGCATACGGTTATCATGATTGGGAAATATTAAAACGGAAAAAGAGAAATCGGGATCCCTGTTTAACAATGTAGCATTTATTCTTTGTCCCATTTTCGGCACTGTCCAAATCAGAACTGGACTGGCTGGCCATTAAGTGCTGCTTCGAGTCCGTTTTGCAAAATGGGATTGCCGAGGGAGGGGTGGAGGGGTGTCTCTTTAAATTGATTATTTCTACAAATAAATCTTTCATTACAACAAAAAAAAAACCAAAAAAAAAAAAACTGGATTTAACTAGTTAAAAAACACAAAATGCAGAAAATCTGGTTGGGGTTTCATGATCATGTTAATTATCAAAGCAGAGGAAACCTGATGGACCAGAGGCATAATAAGACATGACAGTACTATAAAGGTGAATGGTCCTTTTGAATATTCATTTAATAATATCCTATCTATCCTGTGTCATTTTATTGAATTGTATGTAAATAATTCACCGTAGTAACAGTTAACAGTGTAATGTATGATTGATAAACAATTGATGTCCTTTTCATATCTTTCATAATGTCATTTATTTAAAAATAAAATAAATAAATATCTCAGCATTATTTTATTTAAATATATTTTGAGTCTCATTTGGAGCAATGAAATAATAATTTTAAGTTTTCAAATTTTTATAAGCCATTTAGATCTATACTCAGTAAAAAATTATCATATCCAAAGAATTTGAAGATCGATTTAACCATTTTTTGTGTCTAAAATAGCAAATAATTGGTCAAGGGCTTTTAAATTAAATAAGATTCACCTGAAATATTTGGGAAACTAAAATAATTTATCGTTTCCATGATAAGTCACATGTGCTTGCAACTTGCAACTTATTTTAGTTTTAAAGTTAGCTTAAAAGAAACTTTCATGACATAAAACCACATAAATAGTTATCATTTAAATGTGAAAGAACATTGAAATTTTATCGCAATATGAGACAAAATGATTCTTTAATCGAAACATTGATCGGATACTTAAATATTTTCAGTATTAAATATTTTAAAAACCGGTAAAAATCATTTTCCCAACTGTAAATCCTTCATACATGAGCTATACTAATAGTTTGTTCCATATTTTACACACCGCGTTACAGACAAGAAAAACATTTACATGCTACATAGAGATACATAGAAGTATTCTAAAATGTCCTGAATTTAGTTGCAGTACCTTGGATTGATCTGACATTTTTATATTTCATTTTCATCGTCTTTATTAGTCTGCCTGCAAAATTTCAGCTCGATAGGATACCGAGAAGTGGGTTAAAATCGATCCAAAGTTTTGGCGACAAGCAAGCAGAAGTTACGAGTTAATCAATATAAAGAATTTTTTTTTTTAATGCAAAGGTTATGAATCAATAAATATTGAAATCAAGCTTTTGAATTGTAAAGTCCCAGTTTGAAAGATAAATTTTAGACGATCACAAATACGAACGCCAAGATCTTTTTATTTATATAAAATTTATTTATGCTTTAAAATCTAATACTCGCATCAGCTGTTACGATGTAGCATAGAAAGGGACAGACTCCTCCCCCTTCGCCCTAATTTGCACTTGAGAATGAAATAACTTAATGTAGGTTGATTACTTTATTAGGTAATTCGGTGCGCCTTTACCTTCTACTCTATGATCCTACGATGGGAACCACTTTGTTCATTCTCCGCATATATGTGCAGTCAAAGCTAAAGTCCAGCCCTTGCCTCCAGTTTTTTGTATTAACTTATTTACATTTTTTATGACTTTTTAAGAAACTTAGTCAGTCGAAGGTTGATTAAATATCTTCACGTAGCGCCCAAATCTCTTGAGATACTGAATATTTTAAAAAAATAATTTGGGTACTATGAAATGAATTGTAAGATTGCACCCCCCACATACACACAAAAACACACACGCCAATGGACAGTTAATGACAAATGAAATGGTGAGTGCTACGGTGACGTCAAATTTCCATATGAATAGCAAGATCAACCGGTTCGAGTCAATATTTGAAGATCGAACATCACGATCGATAACGTATTGTAATACCATACTTTCAAGTATTACCACACTGTGTCGAGCACCCGAACCTGGAATGATTATCATGAGTAAGTTGGTCCGCACCTTTGAGTGCATGAACACCCCTTGATACGGCACGCAGACCTAAATCTTTCAGTTAGGCCTTAAGACCGCATAATGACTACTGCTGTTATTTTGAATAATCCAAATTGAAATGTGTACCTTTTCATTATTTATTTACTTTCAATACTGCAATCGTAAATGGTTATTATTATATTACAGCGCGTTAAGTAATACTAGATCCCACCCGCGGCATAGCATACGCCGCAGAATTGCTCATAGATAGTGCGAAGAAAGCGGGAAAAGAATGGGGACAAAAGCGGCACGAAGAAATAAGAAGAACGCGAGTGAACGTTCTTCAAACAAGCCAGCAATAAGACACACATTAATGCATAAAACAAAAAATAAATGAACACAAAGAAGAAAAAAAAAGAGAAGAAGAAGAACGTGACTTATAGAAGAGAGCAATGAGATACACCTAAAGTAAAGAAATATATAATTTTAAAAAAGAAGCAATAAAAAAATTAAAAATAAACTACATTTTTTTTTTAAAGACCAAGTTGTTTAAACTTTAATCCTTTACACAAGAGACTTAACTAAAAAAAAATGTACATCATAATTCGTGTCGCACAACAATCAAAAAAGTATTTTTAAATGTATTTCTCATGTAAACAAAGGATTTATAGTATAAAAAACTTCTACAGTCTGCCTGCTAATTTTCAGCTCAATTTGATCTCGGGGAAAAAGGTTTATAAAAAATGTATAACTTAGTGCGCACCGCGAGACAGATTATCTATTAATAGAATTTACATTAAAAGATCGGGAATATATTTTAAGAAAGTATCCTCAATAAAATACGCACTGCAAAGAACAACAGGAATGTATTTTTTTTTAAAAAAAAAAGGTCATTCAATATAATACGCACCACGACACTCTAGCACAAAAATGAACATGCTAAATAGAAAAAAATAGAGATAGCCTAAAAATTCAATAATTTAATTACAGTACATTCGATCGATCTGAAAGTTTGAAACATCATTTTTATCATTGGATCGAGTCAGCCAGCAAAATTTCAGCTCGTTAGCTTACGAGAAGTGGGTTAAAAATCTATCAAATTTTTTCGTCAAGCAAGCAGAAGACCTAAGTTAATATAAAGGATTTTAAAAAATAAACCCGTAAAAGTATAAGTTTTTAAAAAAATATATATAAATCCTTAATATACGAGACATAACTAAAAGTGTGTGCATCATAATACTCAGCGCAAGACAATCCGAAAATACTAAATTTTATTAATGTCTAGTAAAACATGTTAAATAGGAAGCGCACAGTTCGTGAATATATTTTCAAAAATAAAACTATAGGCAATATAATACACACCACGCTTGCACAAATGTTACATATAGATAAACAAAGATAATCTAAACATTATTTAATTTAATTACAGTATATTCGATCGATCTGAAATTTTGATACATTATTTTATCATCTGCAAGAGTCTGCCTGCAAAATTTCTGCTCGCTAGTTTACGAGAAAGTGGCTTATAAGTCGAACCAAAGTTTTTCGCCAAGCCCCAAGCAAGAAAAGGCTCAAACAGACAACATGAGTTGATATAAAGGATTTTTAAAAGAGTGGAGAGACTGAAATGATTGCACAATAATAACACACGTCTCTTCTTTTTTCGCTTCCCTTCCTTCTGTTTATATATTGCGTCTCGGTGCAGTGCGCATAGCGGCGTAGTGCAGGTGTGCACACTAATTACATATATCTAAATTTAGACTGCGTAGTCTTCCTTTGAAATACACAATCATCATTCTAAAAAGCTGGAAAAGTTTTCAATCTTACAATTTTAAGTTTAATTATTCCTTAAGTATTTAATTTGGGTTTAATGAATTATTCTCACTGCTTTTATAATTTATTTGGTTAAAATTTAAGTTTGATTTTTTGAAAAAAGTCGATTTATTGCTACATAGACTATATGTGGACTTTTCTATCAACTATCAGACATTGTTTTAAACAACGATTTCTTTTTATTACATCTGACGAAAATAAATCCAAGTACATCTAGTAAAATAACGGACAAAACATGAGGATGTCATCGCCGTGCATGTATTTATTATCTACGAGACTATATCAATACGAAAGGGTCTAGCAATGTAGAGTTTGTCCGCCAAAGATCGATCTTAGCCATTGCAAACATTTTTTTTTTGGGAGGGCTGGGGGTGAATCTGTCTGTGGGTGCTCGTACGACTGATCAGAATGATTCTATCAGCAATGTTCCTGTGCATGTTGTGTGTGCACGGGATGGATGGGACGACATGCACATGGTTAGTTAGGACTTTACTGGTTTGGCTTGTCTTTTGCGAAATCTTGATTGTTAGCTCCTCGCTTCATTGGACACTTGTGTATATATAGATGCGCCGGCAGTCTTGATGTTTTATCCCTGGTGTCCTGGTCAAATCGGAAACGCCTTAAAGAATTTTATTTAGTTTAAATCACGCGGTCACCAGATACGTGCGTTTTGCTCAAATCATGATGAGATAAGAAATGATGTCTCATAGGTGTTCAGAGCGGTAAGTATCACACAAGGTGACAACTTTGACATCATTCTGCACGAGTTCATCGTCATCATTAAGCACCGACAAGTGGTCCGTCATAAAAACCGGCTGATGTGTCCGATTGGTGTCAAAAGGGGGTCCCTTAAACCATCACTGAGCCTCGAGAGTTCACGGGACTGTCGTCACTTAAACTACTTAGGGTTGGCAACCCGTCCAGACGCCAAAACAGAGAGGAATTATGGGCCGTGATGGAAGATGAAATTTATTGATCGCCTTCCGTCTGCCGGTTGAAGGGTGCGGGGAAGTGGGTGGGGAGTAGGTTGGGGGTGGAGGGGGAAAAGGGGGGAAGGGCATAGTGAAACAACAATGCATGGACTCTCGAAGGTGTCACGCCAAGCCACCCCCCACGACCCCAGTCTAGTATCGGTTACTTATGACCGTGGCCACGAGAGACAGATTTGTGTGCACATGTGAGTGAGTGCGTGTGTTATAGGGGCTTGGGGGCAGGGAAAGGGGAAGGAAGTCTAGTGGCTCAAGCTAAATGTTACAGTCTGTTTGGTGCCGTCTCGTGTGGTCGTTAAGTCCTCTGTTTAAAAAAAAAAAAACACACACAATTTTTTTACGAGTGACACAGCTCTTAAAAGAAATTGAGGACATCGGCTACTCAGGGAATGTTTGACTGGTAAATATGAAAATTGATATTTTGAAAGTAAAACTTTCGGTGGGATTTTTTTTTTTTTTTTTTTTTTTTTTTGGGGGGTTTAAGTTCTTAAATTGTTTTATCATGATACATTGGTTACGCGATAATTGTTTCCGTTTTTCCAGTTATTTTGATATTAGATGCCGTGGTATTTGCGAATGTGTATTTTTATATACAATAATCTCCAGTTAATTTAAATTTGTTCGTTGCCATCTAAGACACCCATTCAAGTAAAGACCATCCAAATGCATCAATATATATATATATATATGTATGTATATCTTTGTATTTGTTTCAACCAGCTTTCAAGAGTTTTCGACTGTGCAATGACAACTGTTTTAAATAGATTTATAACGAGAAATTAGTAATAGCAGAATTACTAGAAAAATATAGTATAACAGATGATGGTTGGAGAGATAAATGCATAGAAATATTAATTAATTGATCCATTCATGATGTGGGCTCAGAAGAACGGCTGGGTAGATTGGTAAATGTACAAAATGATATATTGATGGACTTGTTCTATCGTTCAATTTTTTTATGTAATCACAGAACCTACCGTCACGTGGCATGTAACTAGAAGTGGTTTCCAAGAGTTTGCCAGCAGCCAAAAGTCAGCCATGATGAATTAAACTCACCAACGTCACGGTGACCTCACTCATCAAGGGGTAAAAAACACATGGACAAATTCATCGCACGGGGTTAACACCACCACCTTAAAAAAAATCCCCCAACAACGTTTGATTGCATGATGTAAAAAGAAAATTGGTAGAGGAAGGGAAAAAAGATCATTGAAACCAGGCTCCTAGATTGCATTGAACACAATATCCTGGCCAAGTGACGTAGTATTGAACGGCCAGTTAGGTTTCTTGTGCTTTTGTCTTCATTTTTTTGGTCTCATTTTTTCCCTACGTATAGAAAAAAAAACGATTTAAGCTGGGACAGCAATTTATTTTTACCAAGTAAAGGAAGAGCAAGAACTCAGCTTAACAATAATTTCTTGAATCGAATAATACATTCTTTTCTTATTTTTTTTAATATTTAGCTTTTATTTTAAAAATTCTCTTTTTTTAAAAAATTTATTTATTTATTTTTTTTTTAATGCGATTTATTAAAATCAAGCATCTTGTGTAAAAAAAAAATGTTTACAATTTAATTTCCGCACTAATTATGCTTTTATGTGTTATTATCTCCATGTAAAACGCAGTGAGCCCGGCTCCTTGCTGGGATACAGCCCTATATAAATTATCAATTTATTATTACTATTATGATTATGTATTTAAAAACAAATCCAAAGTCACCAGTCACCAAAACAACATTAAACTTATTACCCACATACATATTTCTTGTCTTAAAATACGTAAATTTTCTATACACTTGTCTTGATACTAATGCGTCAAAGTTAACAATAAAAGCAAACAAAAATCTGAAAACCTTTTTTGTTAACAGCCTTCAACATCAAAAAAAGTTAATACGCTAAACTAGAATAGAGAAAAAAAACGCTGTAGATTAAATGAAATTATCATAAACATTTTCTATTTTTATTTTCTATTTTCATGTTGAGAAATAAAGAGGCAAATGTAGACAGAACAACTTGGAAAACTTTTTCAAAGTTGGCAAGTTTGCTTTTGACAAATATGTGATATGGACAGGGAACAAATAGTCGTAACTGTCATGAGGCTACGGAAAGAATTTACCTCGGGTAAATGGGTTTCCATTATAAGGAACTTTCCCAGAAATTGTGGGGTATATTTATTATTAGATTCAAATAGCATATTTAGGATTAAATCTAAGTTTTAAAATATTCAATTTCTTATTAGTTTAAATAATTTTTAAATTAAAATTATGTTGCGCTCTATTAAGAGGTTGGTAATTTTAAGCTAAATGTACACTAAATACTGTCTCTTTACTCACAATTCCATGGGGTAAGCTTGGAGTTATTTTAATTTGTTGTTTGTTTACATGAGCGACAATGTCGCTTTTAAAAAAAAAAAAAATTTTTTTGAAAGAAGCCAAAAAGTAACAGCACATACTGATTCAACGCGAAAACAATATCATGTAGATATAACAGTATTCAACTGAACAAGAAAATGCGATAAATATAGGCCTAAACATCAAAGTGGAAACTAAAGCCAATCTTGTTCTATTTAAAGACAGTTAGCCTGAAAACATAAGAATTTGACCTTCAATGGGCCGGTTATTTTCGGAATTTACTGGGAATTTTTTTCCCCTTTCTTTTTTAAAAATGCAAATGGTCAAGGGAGTGAAGCCATCTTCTCTTGTCTACTTCATCACGTTAATTTGAAGGCCAGAATTCTACTTTCGTCTTGTGACTCGTGTTGTGGGATTAATTGGAAAAGTCAAACCCGAGGAGAGATGAACAGAGTGGGAAAATGGAGTATAGAGAGATTTCATGGTTGATCTACTATTGGGAGAAATTTGATTCATGAATTTTATGATATTTTTATGAATTCTAAGGACATATATTTAAGACACAAGATTTAATTTTTCTAAAATGTGCCATGGGCTCAGTATAATTTCTTAGGTCTTTTTCTCTAATAATCAACACTCTATCAACATTTAAAACTCTAATAAAAACGCAGGAGTAGACGTGAGCCATGTATAAGCGTAGGACACCAAAAATCTTCTGTACTTAATAAGATCAGATCAGACGATAGGACATCGTGATATTTTGTGAAGGGTACACCACTTTACAAAATTTGATGCGCGTACGTTGTAAACATCTATCAGACCAAAGAAAGAAAGGGAGTGATTTCAGCTGTTTAATTGCAAATAATTCCCGAGTGGCCTACAGGGTACTTTAGAATTCACTCGAATTTTCTAGTTAGTGTCCATATGGTTTTTAACATAAATTAAAGTTGTTTTTCCCCAGCTTTAACTCGGCGGGATATGAAAGCAAACCGATAATTTCAGTAGCCAAACACTTATATTAACATACACTCACATAAATTTGTTTATTTTTTTTATGCTTATGTTCACAAACTTTAGACCTCTACATCTTGTTACTTAGGTAACGATTACAGACACATTGAAAAACAAATTCCTATATGAAAGTGTGAGAGAGAGGAGGGCGGGAGGGGAGAGAATCCGCTGATGACGTCCCCTATGTTCAGAATGTATGGCGTGAAACAGGGTCAGCTCGTAATGAGGGCGGATCTTTGGTTATTACTTGCGAGACACATTGGTGTCTGGCTCGTGGTGCCATCCCTCACCCGATACCCCATTTCCCACCCAACGTCCCCACCCACAGCCCACACCAACAGCTTTATGATAGATTTGACAATCAGATGTAGAAAAAAAATGAGTCTTCCCCACACATTCATGTGTCCTCTAGTATCCTCCAGAATCACTCTTGCCTTCGCAAGAGTTGTAGATTTTTCGTCCCCGTTTTCTTGTTTTTTAATTGAAGAAACCCTCTTTACACTGCCAATGAATTCAAGTTTCCCGTGTTCTGAGGAAAGTAAATAGCGAAAATGTCCAATTTGAAAGTGTAGGGGCAGCTCACGGACACGTATTTCTATAGGTCTCAATGGTTCCTGGTACAACACCGAATTAGGTAGTTCCAAGAGCGATTGAAAACCAAACGCTTAAAAAAACAAATTCTAATTTGAAAGAGGTCTTACTGTTTCTATATATTTTTAAAAGAAGTCTTTAAACATTTTGCGAATAGGCGAAATGATTATCCAAGAGAGGAGAAGTGGGGGGGGGCAATGTTAACGTAGAGCTCCTTGTAGAGCACAGCGGAATAATAGATGACAGGGGATTAGACAAGAAAACGTACAAAATTATCCGCCCATTTTCATCAATCTTACCCTCCAAGGGGAGAAAACTTGACTTGTTGGGTGCTAGAAATAGGCCAATAGTTCTAAATGCATTGGACGTGGCCTAAGGAACAAAATTGCCAAAAGTAAAGGAAAGGGGGATTTTTTTTTCATCTCTTTTTTTTGTGTGTGTTGGGTTTGGGTGAGGTAGTGGGGTGGGGGGATTTTTGGTGTGAGAGATTGGATTCAACCATGTGTAGGAACGCAGGCTGTTGGCCTAACAATGATTCATAAAACTGCTGGAAATTACAGATTATGTCACAAGTGAACCGTTAGAGCATTTTTTCCTTTTTAAGATTCAAGATTTTAAAAAGACGAAAATATGGTCGCCGTGAAATACTTGCTCTGTAACAGTAAATGTTAAGAAAGCATATTAACATTAAGATGTAAATATTTTATTTATATTTTTTTAAGGCGGTAATAGTCAGCAAAAGGATACTTTTAATATGGATAAAGTCGGATGACGTACATTTTAAAGGAAAAAAAATTACTATTATACGAACGTAGTAACTTGAGTGTAATTTTAAAAGGTAAATGATGTGTGAAGGTTGAATCTACTTTTAATGACATGTAAGAGTTCAATAGAGGTCAGCTCAAGGTGAGGCGAGGCGAATATCATTCCAAGAGTTATGTAAAGGACCCAGATCAAAGTGCAAATGATAAATTCTTCTTTTTTAATGTTGTGTCCGAAGTTTAAATGGAACTTTTTCAGTTGGACGAACGAGTTTTTCTGTTTTAAACACCATGATTTAAATAAGACAAATGAGGCCTGAAATTGTATTTGTTTCCCCATTAAGTATTTATGTATTATGCTTCAATCATTATTTATAACACCATCGATGTGGTTTGAATGTGAGTTTTGCATACTGATCAATTCTTGGATTTATTAATACGATTTTATTTAACCATTAACCACTAAGAGTGATGAATAGATGCTGATTTCCAATCAATTTAAGTACCATGTACTTATGCGTTGTGCAAACCTTTTTTTTTTTTTTTTTAAATATTTAAAGCTTGTACATCACACTTACTTCATGACATGCTTGTCAAGACTGTAACAAAATTTATAACGTTGAATCTTCAAAATTTTATCTCTTGAAAGTGACACGTTTTTAAACACTGGGAAACAATACGCTATTTCACAAATGTGATGAAAGTTGAAAATAATGCTCCCTAAACATAAGAGCTTTTACGGCTACAAAATTAATACTTTCATTTAAACATGTATTATGATATTGATCATTTTAACATGGACCTACAAGTTCTCACAAATGCCTTAGAACTTCTCATGTATGCCCCATGAATCGTGATGTTGACGAGTCGAGTGAAAATATTAATAACGCTGAGTGCATGTCTTTCTGATTTTCTGACTTTCTTGGATTCTTTGGATTTCACCGCAGCTAAGTTTCTTAATTTTATTTTTAATTTTTTTTTTCGTTTTATTTGTGTTTTGTATGTTTGTTGAAAAAGGCTCTTTGCCGAAACGTTCGCTGTTTTGTTACGTCCGGTCAGGCTAACCCATACCTTGTTTACGTCTTTTCCCCTTAATTTCTGATTTTAAAAAAGCATTGAAGCCAAGGTACAGATTTTCTTTTTTTTTTTAAAGTCATTTTTGTTGTGACAGCTCTTTCAAAATTTGTTTAATGGTTAATGTTTTAATTCTGTAGTAGGCTTATTTATTCGTGGATAATAGATTTTGAGACTAATAGCCATATGTAAAGCGATAAATTATATTGAAAACACGATGTTTTCTTTATTTTTAGATATTGAAAGAGGTATTTAAAAAAGATCAGTTGAGGAAATTTGTTAACTACTGATATCGAAAGGTGACCATGAAATGTTGGTCGAGTTAATATGTTAATATTGAAGAATAAAAACTTGGTCCATTGCGTATTCTAGGATATGACACAGACAAACAAATAACTTGAAATGGCAAATTGAAAATAAAACAAACGATACTTTTTTATATCTACTTCAGCACTGAAGGGTATGCACATACATATATGATAATTGAACATGTAAATAAAACAGTGTCAGTAATAGTCCTGCACACATATATGATAATGGACCATGTAAATAAAACATTGCCAAAAGTAGTCTTGCACACATATATGATAATGGACCATGTAAATAAAACATTGCCAAAAGTAGTCCTGCACACATATATGATAATAGACCATGTAAATAAAACATTGCCAAAAGTAGTCCTGCACACATATATGATAATGGACCATGTAAATAAAACATTGCCAAAAGTAGTCCTGCACACATATATGATAATGGACCATGTCAATAAAACAGTGCCAGAAGTAGTCCTGCCACTAGGAATCGAGTTGGATCTACAAACCACCTCCGCAAATCAGCATTAAGCCAAAGTAGTGCCACAGTCGTGCGGCTCTGGGCGGTACGATGATTATGTTAGACCCCAGAACGTCTTTTTCCCTGTTGTTTCTACCGTAGAGAGAACACGGCCCGGCGTCTTACCAGGGAAATTAATAGTCAAATTCCATTTAGTCTCCCTGTAATGACGTCACGAATGTCCACCCACTTTTTATCCATTTTTATTGCCCGGGCTGTGTGCCATTTCTCGACAACGGTGGCGGCCGACAAAATTAAATTCAGACCAAATCTTTTTAAGCGGAGGTGGTTATTTTTTTGAATGGTGGCGCCCACTTTTCTCTTGACAGGGCCAGTGGTTTCCTGGGTTTTGACAGGGAAACGCAATCCCTTAATTCGTGACTTTCGAGGGGGGAATTTTACTTAAGATGGGTTCCGAAAAACCATCCCAACAGTTGAATGTTCCTCCATCTCAACTACTAGTTCAGTATTAGTTTTCAGGCGCTTCTCTAACCCAAGTAAAATATGAGCTAAGTGGAAACACCGTATCCAATGACGGCGAGATAAGGATCAGACCTTTAACTACTGGACAGAACACGGTTGGATATCGATCAGAGGACCGAGTTTGGGAGGGGGGAGGATATTCGAAGTCACGGATACATAAGCCTGGTAGTAAGCACACGATGACGTCTCTTTATCCACTGTAATTGGGGCGGGCAAGGATGGTTACTAAGAAACTAGAAGTCCACACTGAAAACGTTGTCTTGAGAGTCTTGGGTCATCAGAACGTGATGGGTGGTCCCCGCGGTGAAATTATGATAGGGTAATTAGAGTTTGTTTTGTTTTACACGGGCAGTTAAGTTGATCACCACATTGTTATTCACAGATGTTTTATTCTCGTAGCGATGAACTCTGTGATTTTCTTTCTGGGATCATTCCGTTTTCTAGCGAAATGAAAATATGAAAGTTAATTTTATTTTTAACTTTTAACATGATAGAAAATAGAAATCTTTAATTATTTTAGCAAAAACAATTCCTCTTTATATTATACCATCATTTTAACATCTTTGATATAGCTTTCTTAAAACAGCATTTTCATAATTATTTCTTAAAAATAAAGTTTAGTTGTTTGTTTTCTCATAATTTCCTTAAAATATTTTTTAGCTAAACAAACATAATGTCAATAAAATATTATGTTCAACTTGTATATTATCACGTAATGGCCCAAATAAAATCTTCCTTGTTGTATTCAATGGCTACCATTATTCAAACAACCGTATATTTCTCTAAATAATACGTCAACGAATCATCACCACATATCATTCAACACGATAAATCGATGTCAAACGATTGACCCTTATGACTGCTCTTTATTTTTTTGCATTTAAGGGGACTTGAAATTTGGCTGGAAAAGAATCGCACAGTTGCTTTTTCTTTAGAGTATGTTTGGTTTTTTTTATTGGTTGTAAGAATTTTTTTATTAATAAACGTCATCCAACTAATAAAAAAAGGGATTGATGATTAACGAAAAGTATTCGGTAGTGAATTATGATTTATATTTAAAAACGAAGATAAACTTGTTCATATTTTTATGATTTCTATAAATTATTTCGGCCTGCTCACTTAAGCAGATTAATAACCGGATCCTGCAGATGTGGAAAATTTCAGGAACATGGCCATTTTGTCTCCCTGCTGGTACAGATTGACGAATCACTGTGTCTTGCAATCTAGGAATCTTCAATTAGCTCTCATAATATCTTAAGAGCCTGGAGCCATGCGCTGTCAGCATTGTCGACCCGTTCTGGACATGGCTGACCCCAGAAAGAACGGCAATTATCAGAGCAATGGGTCTCAATATTTAGAAATGTATACAATCTTTGGCTACGATTAATGTATCCAGAAAATGTCATAACTAAAGCTTATGAAGACTGCTAAAATATTTAATTTTTTTTATTTTTCAGAATGCCCATAACGGGCTAAATAATAATAAATTGAATATAAAATACCATATAAACATTTATTTTTTAGGAGGGTGTGGGCAAAGTTGTGTTCATGAATTTCAATTATCATTCTGTGTATCAGTACGCGTAAATTGGCCCGAGTCAAATGAAGAATATATTTTGAGCCATAACTTTGGTTTATTTACCTGATGGGGAGACGGTTATTGATAGATTATCTGTATTCAATGGACTTGCTTGAACCATCCCCCAACCCAGCCGCAAGAATCAATGTTACCCCCCAGACGAGCAAGGCTGGGATCAGACATCTCCATGAGGCATCTGAGGACTATCGATGTACGCCAACATTGGAATGAGTTCCAGATGTTCCGCATAACACATGCGGACATTTAGGTGGTGAGATGATATGTGTGCTCATACTCCGAAGAGAGGCAGCTTTAAAAGCAGATTTCTCTCTCGCGATGTTGACTCTGTTAGACGTCATCGAGAACATGAATCAGTCAAAATGATAGAAGTCGATTCTACTAGCAGCATCGCTAAATCTATCTAAAGAATACGTTTGGATGAGTAACTTGAGTAATAATCAAAATGGTAAAAAAGGCTCTACAAGCGACATCCATACCTTTCTAAAGCAAACACTTAGATGTGTGACTTGAACATAATATAGCATTTTTTTTCCTAATTTGATCTTTTGCGTTTAACATAATATTTGATGGATGACAAATGACACGCATTTTTTTAAAACTATAAATAATTTTTTGATGTCAATGCATCAATACTTTGTCGTTTTGTGATACAACGTTTGAAATGCATAAAAAGTGCCAGACAAGTCTTCATGAATTTTTGTTAAAGTTTATTCGGAATTATCGTGGTAACTTAATCTTCTTTAAATAGATTACTCCCCACCCCCACACACATATACACACTTTTCCCACACATCATTCATAAAACATCGTATTTTCCTGCATTTTTCAGGTGAGCTCAAGTAATTTTGTCGATTTTGCAGTTCTATATTTGTGTAAAAAGTCCACTCTGCATGAGTTTTATGAGCTTGTTCTATCTTTGCTTGATGATTGTACAGTGTTTAAACTCAACAAGGATTTTTCAAGAATTCTATTGATTATAAAAGAAAGAATGATAATTGGAAAATGAAGTAAAGAATAACAAGTCTTGCATGGTGTTGACTAGTGTTTAGGATGATCCGATGGAGCTCATTGTGAAATATCTTTCAATAAAAATCATTATTTCGGGTTAGGAATTATAGCCCTGAGACTGTTGCCTTGATATAGATCTACTGGTAATGCCAGTGTTTCTTTTCTCTTTTCTTTAAATTGACTAAATTAGTGTGATACATTCATTTTTAATGGCAAAAGCAAAATCGTAAGTCATCAACATGTGTTGGTTTTAGAGATCAGCGCACCAAAAATAATTCTTTTCGAACGTCCGCATCAAATGGTTAATTTTGAAATAAATGAATAAAACTAAAAATAATAAAATAAATGAAAGTTTTATATTACATTTTTTTTCTGATGAGTATTTGTTCAAAATAAATAGATTGCAGCTGAAATATTTTTATTTTAAAAACATCCGTCAGTTTTGACGGGTGATATCGTAATATAAGTCATATTTTTAATTAAGAAGAGAGTTATATCACTTTATATAAAATATTTAACTACATCTCTGATTGCATTCGTCAGATTTTTACTTAAAAAGAATACAAAGTACCCTTCTAAATAATGGCGTCTACGTAATTCATATCTGACATCTTGTCTACGTCATTCATCTCTAACGTGTTTTCTACGTCATTCATCTCTAACGTGTTTTCTACGTCATTCATCTCTGGCGTCGTGTGTCTACCTTATTTATCTCTAACGTATTGTCTACGTCATTCATTTCTGACGTGTTGTTTACGTCATTAATCTCTGACGTCTTGTCTACGTCATTCATCTCTGAAGTCTTCTCTACGTCATTCATCTTTGACGTCTTGTCTACCTCAGTCATCTCTGACATCGTTTCTACCATATTCGTCTCTAACGTCTTGTCTACGTCAGTCATCTCTTACGTCTTGTCTACCTCATTCGTCTCTGACATCTTGTCTACGTAAGTCATCTCTTACGTCTTGTCTACCTCATTCGTCTATGACGTTTTGTCTACTTCATTCGTCTATGACGTCTTGTCTACCTCATTTGTATCTGACGTCTGTCTACTTCAGTCATCTCTGACCTCTTGTCTACGTCAGTCATCTCTGACGTCTTGTCTACCTCAGTCATCTCTGACGTCTGTCTACCTCAGTCATCTTTGACGTCTGTCTACCTCAGTCATCTCTGACGTATTGTCTATCTCAGTCATCTCTGACGTCTGTCTACCTCAGTCATCTCTGACCTCTTGTCTACGACAGTCATCTCTGACGTCTTGTTTACCTCAGTAATCTCTGACGTCTTGTCTACCTCATTCTTATCTGACGTCTTGTTTACCTCATTCGTCTATGACGTCTTGTCTACGTCAGTCATCTCTGACGTCTTGTCTACCTCATTCGTCTATGACGTCTTGTCTACGTCATTCGTCTATGACGTCTTGTCTACAACATTCGTATCTGACGTCTTGTCCACCTCATTTGTATCTGACGTATTGTCTACCTCACTCGTCTATGACGTCTTGTCTACGTCAGTCATCTCTGACGTCTTGTCTACCTCAGTCATCTCTGACGTCTTGTCTACCTCATTCGTCTATGACGTCTTGTCTACCGCATTCGTCTATGACGTCTTGTCCACCTCATTTGTATCTGACGTATTGTCTACCTCACTCGTCTATGACGTCTTGTCTACGTCAGTCATCTCTGACGTCTTGCTTACCTCAGTCATCTTTTACATCGTGTCCACCTTTTTCATCTCTAACGTATTGTCTACCTCAGTCATCTCTGATATTGTTTCATTGAAACATTTCTGATGACATCAAAGTTGATGGGTATTCCGTCAGAACAAACAGAAACTTCGTTATACACCACCTTCTGCCATGAAGTTTGTCATTTAAGAATATAGTGTGGGAGCTCTCAGGTTGGGGACTCTCAGGGTGGGGGCTCTCAGGGTGGGAGCTCTCATGGGGGCAGCTCTCATGTTGGGAGCTCTCAGGGTGGGAGATCTCATGGTGGGAGCTCTCAGGGTGGGCGCTTTCATGGTGGGAACTTTCAGGGTGGGAGCTTGTCTGTGAGGGGGATGTGGTGTTTCAGTCAACATGGTGTATTAATAAATATAGTTGATTTAATTAATCATTGCTTTTTTTATCATGCACTGTTGTATAACGTACTGTTGCTTTTAAAAAAAAATAGTTTTTCCTGTTTTCCTTGTGTGCTATCTCTGCATCATTTATTAGGATTTTCATCATTTATTGGTGCCTTTATCAGGTATTGTTTCAGTCGCACATTGTTGTTTTCATCATGATAAGTTTTCATGATGGATTATTCTTTTCATTATAATAATTATATCTAGATTGTTTCCTTCTTTTTCTTCTTTTTTTTTCATTTATTTTATTTTATTATTTCTTTGTTAACATAATGTTTTCTTGCATTCGTGGCGTAAAAACAAATAGAGTCTACATTCTCCTCGGCTCGAAAGTTCTAGCCACAAGAACAGATCGGACGTTTTGCTATTAAAGGTTTGGTAATTATTTTCAAGTTTTTTTTATTTGATGTCCGACACATCATCTGCATGTAATGGGGAGTGAGTCTATTTCAGCAAACTAAAGGGGACAAAAAATCTAACATCATCGCGGTTTGCTATATGTCCTTATACTTTCATTGTTTACACAGATATTCAAATATGCGATTCGAAAACAAAAAAACACTTTTTTACGTCATCATTTGATTAGTGAAAATAAAACTCTCCTTAGACACCATTGAAATTTTCAGTCTCACTTAAAGTAACTCACACAAAACTTTTACACACAACAAGATATTATGTAATATTGTCTGGGAATTTTAATGTTATCCACTGTGCGTAATGGTGGACACAATTAAAAGACATTTAAATTGTTGAGGAGTCTGTTCTGAACGGCATTATCAGCACTCAAAGTATTACATCCTCGATAGACCAACAAGAATAATATGTATATATATTATTCTTTTTGGTCTATCCAGGATTTAATACTATATATATATATATATATATATATTTGTCTTTTAATATCAACTTTAATTGCTGAAACTCTATCCCGGACAATGTATAGAAGCTGCCAGAAAGCTGTGAAGAACAATATTCTCACAGTTTCGCGGATATTAAAAGATAACACGAAACAAAACTCTGAGACTGAGAAGGGTCGCTGTTAAATCAGATTTTATCATTATTTAAACCTCATCGTCGCCACGAATCTTGTAAAAGACACGAAAAACACAGATCAGAAATCTTTTAGCTTTGGGAATACAGCTTTCATTTTAAATATTCAAAAGCATATCGGTTTTAGATTTTAAAAAAAAACCAAAACAACCTAATGTGAAAAAAAACACACATTTCAACTTTTTCAAATATTTCCCTTATTGTTCGTCAAACGGAATAAAAGAATATATGTATAAGAATAAACTTGTTTATGTGTGTGTTTGCTGTGTAAATTAAGAATAAATAGCGAGAAGAAATATAACACAAGTTAAAAGAGAAAGAGTTGGAGAGATAAGTGAAGGAATATACTAAAGAGTATACAATGTATAGGGGCAATGCTTAAGAGCAATAAAGAGATAAATAAAGAGAGCGATAGAGAAGGGAGAAAAAGAAGTGAAGATGCCAAAGCTTATTTTAACAGCTCGTTCTCGATAGGAATGTTTGTGACAAATTACCAAGAGAAATATCCTATCTCCAGGGCTATGATCGGTGGCTTGGAATCGGGAGAAGCGGTTACATGTTTTGACAATGGGTATATCCCGTAGTTTATGTTTGTGAGATATTGCCTGATAGATTTAGCGAAGGGAGCTGATGACAGAGCCAGGGGGCTCGTGGACAAAGTTTCCGAACATAAGCTTCAAAAGAACGCAGGCTTTTAAAAAAGGATTTGTATATAGGATAAGGGATGCGAGAAGTGCTAACAAGAATTTTATTTCATATATTAAAAAATGGATTGGTTACTGTGGTTCAAAAAAGAAATTATTCGACAAAAAATACCTTGTGTTAGAAAAAAAAGTAACGATATCAGGAGATAAATTAACGATATCAGGAGATAAATTAACGATATCAGGAGATAAATTAACGATATCTGGAGATAAATTAATGATATCAGGAGATAAATTAATGCTATCAGGAGATAAATTAACTATATCAGGAGATAAATTACCTATATCAGGAGATAAATTAACTATATCAGGAGATAAATTAACTATATCAGGAGATAAATTAACTATATCAGGATCAGGAGATAAATTAACTATATCAGGAGATAAATTAACTATATCAGGAGATAAATTAACTATATCAGGAGATAAATTAACTATATCTGGAGATAAATTAACTATATCAGGAGATAAATTGACGATATAATTTTCATTGAGTTTCTATATGAAAAGCACATTTTACTCTTGTAAGAGGAAGTTTAAAGAGTTCATAATTTAAAAGTACGTTCTTGAAAGCATACAGTTTTCTGTGATATATTCATATTATTCTATGTTCCCGTTGGCTAGTTCATATTAACTTCTAATTAGTTTAAATCTATTAAAATTTAAATCAATTTAAAATTATAAAATTCTATGTTTAAGCAAAAAATCCAAAGCCCGCCACCAAAATGTCCGCGTAACAACAATTTAGATCTATGATTTAATATGCATCCAATATTTCAAGCACTTATTACATTAATATTATTGACATTATTGAAATGAGATCGCCTCAGTCTGGCGTTAATGCGGTAACTGTGTTCAGTCACGTGTCTGACAGATCGACCTTTTCTAAGCATTGAACTGACAATTCGAAAACAGTGAAAATTTATTAATCAAATACAACCCTCAGATAAACTTTGGGATAAAAACATTTTTTTCTCATTCCGTGTGTAATGACAAACATACCAATTGTAGTTATTCCCGTCTGGAGTTTGTACTTACAATGGGTAGCCTGATGAAACCAGGAAAACCAACCTTCTATCAAATTTAAAATTAATAAAAATTCGATATTTGACACTAGCCATGAATAAGCGTAGGACGCAAAAATCTTCTGTATAGGAGTGTCTGTTATGGATAGCTTTAAGTTACAATGAAATTTAATAGAGGTCTAAAGAAAGATAGAAAAATATGCTATCTCTGAATAAACAACACTGTAAGGTCGGAGGTAAATTGCGTCAAGGATTATTATAGATTAAAATTGTTTCCAAAGTCTTTTAAAACAAACAAATCTGACGCTGTTTGCACAAAACAATTCATGTTTTATGAAGAAAAAAAAATTCAGTGCATCAACGTATGAAACGGTTTAGGAAAGATAAATGAACACAAACACACGAGTTTAATATGAATTAGTTTATTACGGAAATACGCCATTTTACCCCTTTCTCGGTCTTTCGATAATTCCTAACAGTATTCTAATAATATCTTGCCCCAAATTTTTCTCTAATGCTTTTTATCATATTTTAGGATTAACTTTTTTCCTCTATTATTAGTTATGAATTCATTATAAATTTTGTTTATGCTTATATTTTATTACTATAGTTTTTTAAAAAATATCAAACTATACACACTCAAAAGCAAGCGGAGCCACTTTTCCAACAGAGTTTACTAGCATTTTAGGCAATAAATCAAAACCAAATTATCCCGTGTCTCGGATCAGATTGTGTAACAACGAGATGTGGCACAGGTTTGTGTTTAGTCATTTTGCGACAAGCCTCCCTAGAGGATGGCCGCTCTTCACCAGGGGCCTCCTAATGTTTGCTCAACTTGCTCATACAATAAGAGCCAGATGGAAATGTTATGGTAGTGGTGGGCTATGACACAGTAGAGGGATTAACTAATTTACTGATAGTGACTAAGGGAAGGATCTCTCACAGAGATAGCGTTTTAATTTTATCGATAAACGTAAAAGAAATAAAATGTAAAAGCCTCTGGAAAAGACAATTTATATCCGAAACTAGACTTAGGTCATACATTTTTTAAACAAATTCTAGCATTCTGATAAATACACTAATATGCATTCAGTGGCGCGTAAAAGTCAGAAGATGGTTTAAATTGTTTTTATTTTTGTTATTTGATTTTTAAAAAAAATTATCTGCTCAATTAGCACACTTTTTAAAGTTTTTAAAGTAATATTTTTTGTGTCTCCTGATTTCTCTCTCCCTCTCTCCGATTCTCCCCTCCCCCTCTCTCTCACTCTGCCCTTCTCTCTCTCACTTGACCATCATAAAAGAAAACAAAAAAGACCCAGACGCATGAGGAATACTAAGTCAATTGATTGAAAATGCCCAGTGTGTTAACAAAGAGATACTTCTCATGCAACCTACAGGATAGATAGATGTACTTATGACTTATAAGCAAGCCAGTCGTAGTTGTAGAATGTAGTAAGTAACGTGATGAAGTATTACGATGAAACAGTTTGGTAATTAGGCTTTGTTCAATGACGGCAAGCTGTAGTCGTATTTGACAGCTTGATGGTAATCAAATCTAATAACTAATAACCAATTGTGACAAGTTACAGGTCATGCCTATTTTCCAACCAATGACCATGGTCAGAATTTTCTCTTTCTTGAGCCAGATAAATAGGTTTTGACATGGAAATAAAATTACCTTTTTTCCCTTTCCCCCCAAATTAAAAAAAAACAGTAGTTAAATTACGTGGAACGAAGAAGTAATTTTTTAATTAATTTCTAAAAATGAATTAATAGGCAAAGAAACATTATTAAACCAATAATAATTCTTTTTTTCCAAAATAAATGTAGAAAGGAAATAATATAGTTTATCTAATTATTGGAAATATCTTCTACAAAATTGTAGTGCTGAGGTAAAGTGTAAGTTAGTGATCATTTTCTTCTAATCACAGAACTAAAAAGATCGATTACATTCGAAACAGACATTTACAGACTGAAAGTGACATAACTCCCAAATGCTCTAATATGGGACGAGCGGGGGTGGGGATTTGGTCACCGATCGTCTGAGTGAACTCAGAAAACTCGTGGATGTAAACAACAACAGACGGGTATTAAAAATGTATGTAGAAATAAACTAAAAGTGCATTAATTTTATTACGGTACATTCGATCGATCTGAAACTTTGATACAATGCATTGTTCGAATCTATGTGCAAAATTTCAGCTCGATAGCATGACGGATAGTTGGTCCCTTTTTACTTTTGTATTTTCCGCCGTACGGACGGACGAGGAGACGACGGTGAAGTTAATGTAAAGGATTGAAAAAGATTGTAGATTGCGTAATAATGATGGGTTGTTGTTTTTTGTTTGTTTGTTTTTTTTTGGCCATAAGCGTCACTTGTTCTGTAATGCCGTTCCATAATTTACAAAACTAAAAATTGAACTTTGCTATAAAATATGAAGATGCAACTTCTCATAACTTTAACCCGGCATTAAAAAATACACCGCTTTAGAGGAGCTGGTTTATTTACATATACCTCTTTCTAAAGTCAATAACTCACTGATACTTCAAACTGTGTTGTTTTAAATGTAAAGAACGGCCTGCCCACCCAAGTCGGCGTTTCATCTATTTTAAGACGTTCGATAAACCGGGTGAGTTTCAACAAGGACAAGTAAACATTCTTCACGGGGATGGGTGGGTGGGGTGGGGGTGGTTAATTGGCAGACAGTTATGTCATCGTGAGAAGAACGACAGTAGGAGCTGTACTATGTCGGTCTGGTGGTGGTGACGGGCCGGGGGAGGCAATGAAGACCTAACGTTCGCTGGAGTTGACACTGGCGTCCCATGGTGTCTTTCTGTCAGTTGTTAGGGAAAACACTCACCAGTGGAAAAGGGGAAATTTATTATCACATTCAAAGATAATTTTTGTCATTTTCTGGTAATATAAGAAAAACAAACTAAGTAATCATTTTCCAGAAATGTTGACATTGGAAATTTGTATAAAATACAGTTTTTTTTAAATAATTTATTTGTTTAATATTTTAAAAAATACAATTTTGAACGTTTCAACAAGAAAAAAAACATACTCATTAACATAAGTCGATTTAAAAATTCCTTCAGAATAAAGACGTGATAAGTTCGAGAATAAATAATTAATCTTTGTCGTATAATTAGGTATCTTATTTATGTTAATGTTTGACTTCAGACCACATTTAAATAGTAAATAATCATATGTATAATGGTTACAAAATTCAAATTTAGTTTACTCAAAATAGTTATTTATAAAGAGAGGGCGCTGCACAATTCACAGTTTCTATCTTATCTTATTACATCATACATTTGAGTTGTTCTTTCTATACAGAATGACATTGCTTTCTAAGCTTATCAATTGTTTATTACTGAACTTTTTTAAATGAGTTTCGAATGTTGTTAGTATAATTGTTTTCCAGGCTTGTTCAAAAAACCCATTCAACGCCCGAATGCCAGATGTTAAGAAGGAAGGTCATTATGTGTTTCTCTTACGAGTGGAAAAAGAAAAGAGTTTTTAGCCGTATCTGAATGTTGTATAAGAATGTTTTTGCGTCTTTTTACTAAGTAGTGGTGTACCGGATTCAATTTTTAAAATCCGTTCGGGCCCGGATTTTCCGGATTTTATGAAGTGAGGTCCGTCCAGATGCTGCAGCCGGTGTCACATTTACAAATAAAAAAACAAAATAACGTACTACATCACTTGACAGGTGAATGGAGTCACTTGACTGTTCATTCTAGAAGTTCATTACTATAGACATGGCATTGATGACATATACTAAAATAAATCATTGAAATATAATTCTATTACATTAGAATAATAAATATTAAGTTCCATAAGTTCAAGGTGGAAACACAATATATATATGCACATAAAGCTAACTTAGTAATTTTAATTTTTAGCTGTCAGTTTCAGTTTTTAGTTTTCATATTGTTTTCAGTTGGCAACTTTGCAGCTCAGTTACAACTTGCAACAACGGCGACAGTTTATAGTTATTCCTTGCATTGTTCACTGAATGGTAGCAACTACTGCACTTAGACAATTTAGTATCGCATGGTTTGCATTAATCAATACATGCGCAATCAATGGTCCCTCTAAGGTTCGTTGGTCCGTTTGCAAAGAAAAAATCTTATGTGCAAAGTTGCATGCAAACGATTTTTTTTGGTGCAATCTTTTACAAAACTTACGGCGCGGAAATTCTAAACTGCTGCGTGGCGTCGGTGAGATATCTGCGCGGCTCCGTAGCCACGCAGCTTAAAGAGAATATTGTGCAGCGCGATTTGCCATTTTGATTAAAACGGATCGTCCATAAATGACGTAACGCGCAGGGGGAGGAGTGTAACACATTTGTGATGACGTGTGACAAGGTAGGGGGTATGTTGTTTTCAACAATTGAGACTTCACATCCAAGTACGCAGCTTTAAATAAAAGTTCATCTTAAATCTTTGATTACAAACAATTTATTTAATGACGTTTTACTTTGCTTCTCG
This sequence comes from Radix auricularia, assembly GCA_002072015.1. Lineage (NCBI taxonomy): Eukaryota > Metazoa > Mollusca > Gastropoda > Lymnaeidae > Radix > Radix auricularia. The sequence goes on along the minus strand of MUZC01000166.1, from coordinate 77,261 downwards.
CGTGTTACGATATTAGAGTGCAGCCTTGAACTCAACGAAAAATATACTTAAATGACAATAATTTTTTATACAAAGATTTGAAAAATGCTCATTTTCTTATAATAAACACGGTTTTCGTGAGGGTGGGGGGATGGGCGAAACTTTATGACGGCATATGTGAGGAGCCGGCTAACTTTTTTAGAGGTTGTGTGACTCGGGGAAGGGGGGGGGGACAATCAGCCAAAATCTAGCACGCAGGTCGTATTCCAAACAAAGTTTGCACACCAAGCAAAATGTTTCGCGTCCAAATAGGACGTATTCCGAGTTGTACTTATACCAAAGCAGACACATACCGATGTACCCCTGTATTCAAGTCCTATAAACCTATGAAGTAATGCACCATTAAAATTCAAAATGAATGTTTTGTTTTTAAAAAATCCAATTTACATCAACAAGAATAGATACTAAACTGTGAGTGCCTATTGTGATAGTGCCCAAGCCGGCCCAAATCAGGCAAAATTCGACCGGAGCCGAAGCCGGAGCCGGAATTGTAAAAATGGCCGGATTTCAGATTTATCGGTTGTTTTCTTCTTCGCCTCCTAAACTAGATAAACGAACCTACACGACCTTCTACTAGTTAAGATACAAAGTCGTAAGTAATGTTTAAATATCTGATCGTAAAATCACTGGAAATAACAAACTCACTAGAAAGGATAAGTAAAAATGAGGATCTCTTTTAAGTTCCAAGTCATGAGGGACAAGCAATGCGTGGGAAGATCTTGTCAAGACGAAATCAAGTTATATCCGAGTACCGATCTCTTGTGCCTGAAACTCACTAGAAAGAGACAAACAACTTCCTGTCGGCCTGTTTGATGACTGCAGATAAAATGAGACAGTCTCTGTCAAAAAAGGAAAGACCATGCTTGCGGTATGATGTTAATGACTTCATCCTTATTTTAATACGGCTACCAAGAGCTGCTGACTTCCATGTTAACGCAGGGATGTCACTTCCGGTTTTACAAGTGCAGACTTCCTCTAGTTGTGGGGGCAATTTGAGGGAAATGATTTCTACTTTAGACACGCGAGACAGTGTTTTTTTATTTACATGGAAATGAGAGGCTGAAGGGAAACCTCAAAAGTACATTACCTGGTTGTGATTGTAAGAAAAGTGGATCGAACTTAAATGAGAGGTTTCTATTTTCAACAACTATTTCACTCAACGTAGGGTCCGCCTCCTTGTGTTTGTTATTATTTGATAAATTTAAAAAAAAAAAAAAATTAGAGGTAGCCTAAAGATATTAGCTATCAAAGCATAACTTGAGGAAAGCAAGAAGAAATTGTACTAAGCGACATATTTTTCAAAGCTGTAATATTATCTACTAACATAAAATGTTTTTCAAATCGTAAATTTACTTATTAAACACTATTTAAAGTAGTGGTATTTGAGTTAAAAAATATTAATTAAAGTATCTATTTTTATTATTTGTATCAAATACAACATAAAAAATAAAAATGAAAGCCACAAATCTTAAAATTTCAGATATAGATTTCATTGATTGCAAACTGAAGCTAAACATTTGGCGTGTCTGAGCAATAAGCCATCATATTAATGAATTATCAGGATTCGAGTTGTTTGCGTTCATTATTATTTATTCAGCTGTATAATATGCTATCGGGTAAATAAGCTATTTTGGTGCAAAATAGTATAGTCATTACAGAGACAAGGAAAACTGACACACAAGGCACGTGAACCTTGAAGCATGTGGCTGTTCTGCTTGATTGGTTATACTTGAACAGTGGCGTCGCTAGGGGGGTGCGGAGGGGGCGGGCCGCCCCGGGTGACACCATCAGGGGGGTGACACCAGACTGTAAAATTCTATCTATTCCCTTTATTTGGCACTGGAAAACTCCGAAGAGTTCTAAGGGTTAAATCGTGAGGGGGTGACACCATGAGCTACCGCCCCGGGTGACACCGACCCTAGTGACGCCTCTGTACTTGAACAAAAGTCTCGAAAGATATGTTGAAGCGATGCTTTAAAATTAAAAAGAAGAAAGATCTTAGGCAGCACTCTTGATATGAGGATAGGCTACCGAACAGGCGGTGGCGATTTCATTCCCAAAACAAGAAAACACGTTGTCGCAACAACAACAAAATTGTTCAAATAATTTAAAGATTTAGAATGACAGCTAGTCTCACGTTGATTATTAATAATAGTTTAGACAAAGAAAGTCGTGAATTAACTCTCAAAAATAGCTTTTATTAAAAAGTATTTTTACTGCCATGAAAACAAAAACCTATCTACGGCGTTTGTCAAAAATCGAACACACTAGCTGTAAATTCTAAGAAAAAAAAATCAGTGGATATCAAATCGCTTGAACCATTGTTTGGTGAGCGAGAAAACACCGGTACAAAGAGGATGGAAATGATCGCCTGACAAGGTCACCTAGTGCAAGTACCGCGGAGAAAGAAATACAACTAAGGATGCACACGGCAGCCCTCAGGATAATTAGATGCCAACACGAATCCAAGTCTGCACAAGTACAGTCTATTTTTGGATTCTCACCAACGTGGAGGCTGAAAACAAACAGAGGAAAAAGTGGGATCAAGGTTTCGCAGATAGTTTGGATAGCAAATGTGATAGCTTGGTGCTCGTACACGGGTAATTGGCTTTTTTTAAAACACTTTAAAAAAAAATTATTTTTTTTACAATTCTCATAGCGTTTTTAGTGGTATTTCGTTTGGTAAGATTGCTTACGTGTAACACTTTATATATATATATATATATATTTATATATATATATATATGGATTTAAAGATTAAACCTTTAATTGTCTAATAGGTCTGTTAATTAGTATGTCTATATGGCACTAGAAACTAAATAATTTTGTAACCCTTTATTTTTGACGGACCAATTCATTGTTTGGATCATTTAAATTTATTGATTTCAAATTCATTTAGATAAAATAGCAATTATTTTATCTTATCTTTACAGACCTAATAGACCGATCATATAATTAAAAGTGTGAATTGATCCTAAAGCTTCATCCAGTGAATGTTTTCAACACATTTAGTCAAACACTACGTATTGAATCCATTTAATTGGGTATCGCATTGTGACGTCATATTGGAGGGGGGTCTAAGTTTTTGTTGTGACGAGGCGGACGGGGTAAAAAAATGGCCAAAATCTCATGACTTTATTTGTGAACACTCCTTAGTCACTCCCTCCCACTTAGTGAAACATGTACATTGCCAAAATAATCTTACGCCCCAAAAAATAAAAACAAAAAACAGGACACCCTCCTACCGCCATGTGACTTATTAAGCGGATTAATAACAAAGTAAACTGACATCCCTTAGAACCAATCGAATCGTTCAAAACAAGTCCGTGTTTAACAATTCTAACCGCTTGTACACGTGTTTATATCACGTCTTTAATGAAGCCGATTACTGGAGGGGAAAAAATTCCCTAGCTCAAGAAGAAAAAAGTAGCAATACTGTCGATTCTTTGCATAAGAAATGCCACGATATTTTTCAGGGGAAAATCCCCAACACCCAGATTTACACTAAGACGGCGAGCATCGACTTTTCTTTTTTTTTTCTTCTTTTTTAAATTTAAAGCTGTCAGCCCGACACCGACGGTATCTTGGGTCATGAAATCCGTCTTAATAGTAGATGAACCAGAAATAGTTCATATTTATTGCAATACTTTGGTCTAGAAATTGTACAAAGATGGTTTCAAGAAATACGAGGGTTTCAATTAATCGTAAATGACTATGTATAAAATTAAACAACTTTCAGCCTCAGGAAAAGCTGCTTTTCTTAATCAAAATAATTACTCTATTGTAAAATAAAGTACTTGAGAAATGTCAATTCAATAAGCGTTAAAATAAACCACATGAAATGGCAAAGGCAATCCATATACATCAAGAGATATAATTTGCATAACAAGACTTGACCCGTAAGCCTGTAATTTCGTAATCTGGAGTTAACTAGGCCTTTAGAACGAATTTCTCCTTTAAAAAAAAAGAAGGAAGATTTTTTTTTAAAATGTTTAAAACAATGTCACTTCGAATATTTTGTGCCAATGAGAGAGATTGCACACATCCATGATCCATTCAATTCATATATAATCAGTCCCAGAGATTGCACACATCCATAATCCATTAAATTCATATATAATGAGTCCAAGAGTTGCAGAGACATGAACTTCAAACATTTCATAGACTTCTCTTTTATCATTTATTCATTTGGTATAGTTACGTGCCCTCTGTTGACTATTGACTTGAACTAAACACAAGGCAGGCAATTGTGCATAATGGAAATTTGAAGGATAATTGTCGTTCTAAGATCTATCCAATAACATAAGTTGATATCAGCAAAATTATAGAAAATATATTTTGTTTCAAACAATTTTTCTTTCAAATTTGTCTTCTAATAAAAAAATAAAACCCTTAAAAAATAAAGTTTTTGACTATAAACTAAAGAGACATAACTAAAATTATGCTTATTATAATACGTGTCGCAGGACAATCCAAGAAACCAACATTGTAGTTATGTATCATATATATATAAGATTTATATTTTTATTTTAAAAAACTACTACAATCTACCTGCTATAAGTTCAGCTTGATTTGATCACGGGGAAAGAGTTATAAACATGTTTACTATAGAATCTAGTGCTCACCGCGAGACAAACTAGAAATTATTTATTACTATCATATACATTTACATAAAGGGAATATATTTTTTAAAAGTATCGACAATATAATACACACCGCACAGCGCAACAGGAAAGTATTTTTAAAAAAGGTAGTTCAATACAATACGCACCACGACATGCTTGAACAAAAATTAACATGCTACATAGAGAAAAATAAAGATAATCTAAAATTCATCAATTTAATTACAGTACATTCGATTGATCTGAAATTTTGATACATCATTTTTATCATCGGCACAAGTCAGCGTGCAAAATTTCAGCTCGCTAGCTTACGAGGAAGGGGGTTAAAGATCGATCAAAAGTTATTTCGGTTTTCTATGCATCAACCAGACGCCACGAGTTAATAAAGTTTTTATTATTTTTTTTCATTGATTCCAGAAAGTACATGAATTTTGCTAGTTTATAGAGCTAATATTTAATATTCACCGTTTTGATTTATAAGCTTCATCACAAAATTGCAATTATTTGGTTTCAAATAGGACAAGGAAAAATATGGATCCTCCGGTTATTATTACCGTGGGGGGAAAATTACTCTAAGACAACAGAAATTATTTGATAAACTGTTGATTTCCAATCTCAGACTGATGATATTTCCCTGCTGCTATTTGAGACCATAATCGTGTTCGGAATGAAAGTGAAAAATCTACATTGTAATGTAGTTTAAATTCAGTTTTTAAATAACGCAATTATCACTTCCTATTTCTTTGCTTTAAAGATATTGGTTGCATAACCTTTTTATAGAAGCCCTTCTGAAAAATCAATATTTCCCGAAGAACGCCAAAGAAAAATAATAGAGAATTTCTTATCTAAATTACGAGAAATGCGTGTATGTGTTTTAAAGAATATCCCTTTAAAGGGAAGAGATAGCGGATTTTATCTTACGTTTAGCTTTTTAAGGCAAGATAATGATGATAGACTGATAAAATGCTCAAATATTTCCAGTTTTAAAAACGAGTTACTCAAAACACGATGAAAATGACAGCTTGACATTATAATATAAGTAACTTTCAGTGCTTGCCAATTTAATATTGATCAGTGCAATTGTAATACACCTCTCAGGGTAAACATGGAATTCTGGTTATTTCTCTGGGTATTGCATACTGATAATAATACACTGAAACTATATGTTACATGACATGATTATATTAATTGTCGGCCATCCCATTGGACATAGAAAATACAATTTTAATTGTTATTCTATAAGACAAGACGGCGTAATCGATCTTTTTTAATTACATTTGGTGATTCTAAATGTGATCGTTATAAAAAAACCTCTGGGAAATAATGCTTCTTTGCAAAGTTTACCTCTTATTTCTTAGTCCAAAATCAGACCTATCTTTGACAAATATAACTAATATAGCCTTATTTTTAACCATTCAACTAATTTAACGTCGGATAAATCATATTTTTTTACATTCAAGCTTCAAGCAATTGTTAATAAAAATCAAAAGTTCGAAATTGAAACTGTCACAAATACAAGGGGTTACATACGTTGATATCGAAATCTGGTTGAACCTGAACGTAGAAATCATTTTTAGCGCCCTATAAATAACATGGATTTCGTATAGTATATGCAATGCAAACGATTCTGCAATATAATATTGGCATCTACAGTATGATATTAAAGTCTTTAAAGTAACCGGCATATTTTAGCGCTATTTCCCCATGTGACATGTAATTTATGTTTATATATTTGAACGTCTTTATTGTATAGACGTCTGTTTGAGCTTGCAAAAGTGAATAGTCCTGAACTATACCAGATAGAGTGCTCGGGTCTTTTTGCAAATATGTTATGGAGGTCCCAAGAATATGCACAAGCCAAAAATTCCCGAAAATGTTTACTAGATTTCCTGGAAAATGAAAATAAAATGTTACCCCCCCCCCCTTAAAAAAACAACCGAAAATATATTAGTATTATGTCAATTTCTCGCCGACCATAACATTTATCGTGTTGAAACCAACGCCAAACGAAAGCTAATTATATTTAAAACAATGTTGAATAAGGAATTTTTGAAACTTTCTTTGTTCGACTCCCTTAATTTTAGCAGCAATTTGTAGCTAGCAATTGTTTTGTTTACTTTCAGAATTATTTATTTGAAATGACTTTTAATGTAATTTAGAATGATATCCTTGGAAAAAATATTATTGGACATTTCGCTTAAATACTCATTTAAGTTTACTTGTTTTAAATATATCTATAAGTCTGCCATGAATGTGTGTAAATGTCAACATTTACAACAATTGGCTTAGTAAATATACATAAAGAGATTAAATCTAATTTAGAAATACAACACAGAGATAACTTAATAGATAGACATTCCGTTTCCAAGAACAAACACATACAAGTTGTATGTCTTCCCGTTCGGAATTCGGGCGTGGAATGGGTTGCCTGAAGAAACCAGAAAAGCCAACACTTTATCATCTTTTTAAACTCTAATAATAATGCGGGACTAAATACAAACCATAAATAAACTAAGGACGCAATAATCTTCTGTATTGAAGGGGCGTCTGTAACAGATCAGATAAGATAAGATTGCCATTAACTTTTGATCTATAAAACACCTGGGGGTCTATTACATAATACATCGATCTATAAAATAATACGCATGTGTCTATGACTCTAAAATCATTCAGTATTCTATATAACATAATCTTCATGGTTATAATGTAATATTTGTAACTTTTTAAATAATCTCTACGTCTATAAATGTAATATATCTGTCTATAATGGAATTCGTAGGATTATAACATAATGTATGTGTCTACAACGTAATGTTCTAGTCAACTTGATGAGCTGCATTTCTAAAATAACAGTCTACACCATACGCGTACATATGACATAATCCACTGGTCATGCTTAACCTTCCATTCCCCCTAGCCGCACCTATGTGATTCCACATGTGCAACGACCACAGCATACAGAGAACCTCATTATGGGGCATTATTGTCTTGTCTTAAGTTGGATTCCTAAATTTCTTAGCTAGAAGCAAGATGTAGTTTAATGATACGGACAGTGGCAATAAGCAACGTCATGAAATCTATTATAATTTTTTTTCCTCACCCACACAGACTAACAAACTCCTGATAAACAAGTGTAATGTCTCTTATGATTTTTTTTTTTTTAAAAAGTTTAAATCGAAAATTATCAAACACAAGCACCAAAGAACCTTTATAAAAAGTGCTAATATTTTCACATACAGAAAATAACAGTGGCAAATTTATACTGTTTCATGCTATAACCGTTTGTGGAAGAAATGCACTCCTAAATAAAACTCCCTGCTTCAAAGGAATTGACAAGTATTGATCTCCGTTAAGTTTAAAAGGTTTTCTAGCAGGACTTGTTTTAAAATTTAAATTAAAGGGCATTTTCATATTAACTCTTTGTTAAGATTAAACTTTGAAGATGACATTATAATTCAAATTGGTCAAACCTAATTTCTCTGCACAAAATATGGCACCTTCGGTTGATTAAAAACAAGTACATGTAATAAAAACTCGAATGAGCATTTAAACGCCATTTCCAACAAAGAATTTCCGACCTTTTTTAAATCAAGGGAAATCAATCTAGATTAAATTTAAGTTAATTTCAAATCAGTAATTCTCAAAGTTAAAAAAAAAAAAAGACGTCATATCCCCTCACACTACATCACACCAATGTGTCAATGAAATGGGCACAGCGTAACAATCTATCATTAGCATTCACAAAACGGGAAAACCCCATTAGCTATCATTCTAAATTAAATTAAAAGTTATTTCAAATCAATAGAGCTGTTATCGATTAATTTAAATTTTAATCGTTAACTTTTGAACAATCAACGATAAATTAATCAATTTTTTATTAAAGCTAAAAATAAAGATGTATTACGTCATTAAACTGCAAACTTCAAGGTAATTTTAAAAAACATGCAAATGAAGTTTTTTTTTTTGTTTTATTGAGTTATGTCCCCTGTCTTAGAGACATTAAAAAAAGACAACATTCTGAACTAAATGTTGTTTCTTAAAAGCAACACCAAAAAAAAGAAAATCAAAAGTATCCAAACGATAGGAAAACTGCATAATAACAATGGATCATATTGCTAAGTCTCATTTCTCAAGTTTTATTTCAAGGTATGTAACACAAAAATAAAATGAGTTGTAAAAGAACTATATTTGAAAACTTATTACAATTACAATTATTTTTTTAAAACAATATGTTCAAAAAAGAATCAGAATTTCAAATTTACATATTACAAGTTTTAGTTTAACTTAGTATTTAACTTTTTTTTTCAGTATAAATTTTTTAAACATAGTTAGCAATAAAAATGAATTGAATAACGCATTAAAGTTAAGCAACTGATGAAAATTTGAAATTCGTTTTTAGAAAATAAAAGTAATACAGCTGTATAGAAATTTTTTGATGATTAACAAAAACATAAAGATAATCTTTTTATCCCAAGTAGTTCATAATCAATTTTTTCACTATGTTCTTTTACTTCACATTTTGTGCCCTTTTAGGGCATTTTTTAAAATGCTATAAAAGGGCACAAAATGTGAAGGAAAATAGCTTAGTAAAATAGGTCTTTGAAAAAAATTCATAACTTTTGTACCACTTGTGGTAAAAAGATTATCTTTATGTTTCTCTTAATCAAATAAAGATGTATTACTTTTATATTTTTAAAATTTATTTGAAAATTTCACCCATGTGCTTAAACTTTAATGCGTTAATGAAATGTTCAGTTTAATGACGTTATACATCTTATTTTTAGCTTTAATCAAAATTATCGATTAATTATTCCGTAATTTTTCAAAAGTTAACGATTGAATTCAAATTAATCGGTAACAGCCTACTTTGTACATTAAAAAAAACTATTATTAAGTATTAATAATTGATTATTTATTAATAAATAGAAAAATTCTTTAAAACCTGTTCTTTAATTTTAAATCGCTTTTTTATCGATTAAATATAATTTTAATCCATACAAATCTTACCGATTAATCGATAAATTATTCGTTAATTTCCGCAGCCCTACAATTTAGGAAGTTATTCGTTGTGTGGTAATGACCTTTTTGTGTCACCCTGTGATAAAAGGTTTTGAACGCTAAAATATAAGACATAATATATTTTACACAACAAGGATGATACAATTAAGTGAACCTGAACTTTTTTTAAGCGACTTGTCAAATCAGTGCTACGTGGTCATATGAGCAGAATTCGGCTCATACGAAATTTATTCATTATACACTGACCATATCAGTGGCATCCCTAACGTTATTGCTGAGAGTGAAAAGAAGGTGGTGGGAGATATTGTACAAACCTTTCTCTTAAAATGCTGTTTGCCGATTAACGAGCCTTTCTATGTAAATAGCAACGAGTTCCCTCAAAGACAGACAACATTTACTTCTACAATGGGGTAAAAACACTTATCTTATCTTAGATATACAGACGCTCCTTCTATGCAGAAGATAATTGCGTCCACAGACCATGAGAGATGATCTGTTCGCAAGTGATGCAGCGGTCACAGACCAATGCTATAGGGGTTACACGCATTACCCCAGCTGCCTAACTATTGTCTACTTAGGTACCCATTCAGAGCTGGGTGACTCGGGGACTCCTCGGGCCCCGGGAACAAATCCTCGCCTTCGCGTGGATTCGAACTCGTGACAATCGGTATGACAGTCGAGCGCGCTACCTCTCAAATATTTCAAATAATATATGTTCCTGCAGCTGATGACTTGGTCTATCCTTAAATCATTGACCGTTTGCGGATCATTTATTAGAGATTAAAACTAATTGCAGGCCTTCCGTTGTATCTTTTTGTACTCCGTGAGCGATTGTTGCCAATCTGAAGTCAAATATTGATGAATGGGAACCGGCTGACGGACACAAACAAAACAAAATCACCACACACACACACACACAAATCGATATGGTTAGAAATGTCGAATTTTGATTATTTTCTTTATGAGAGTACGGCATGGCGCAACTTTAAAAAACCTGGAGGTAACATGAAAGAATTGATTTTTCTGTAATTTTTTCAAACGAACTATTTCTATGAAAGGATCGAATTTGGTGGTCAGATTATGCTCCTCAGATGAGTAACAGCAGATTCATACTTATGAGGAATGCACTTCATATATTGTACGACAGGATTCAAAACTGAAATGTGGAGGACGCAATAATCTTCTTTGTAGAAGGAGCATAATTTTAACCTATAAGAAAAGATATTTTTTAATAATTCGTTTTCCTTTAAAATTTGGAGAAAATTTTACTAATACAAGTTATTGGCCCATTGGATTTGTGCAGACTACCACTTTGAAAAGCCCTGGGTAGAAGTCCATTTAAAGTCAATCAACTTGCAACAAAAGATAATAAATGTTTGAAAATAAGACATAAGAATTCATCATTTTGAATAACGCTGTACTTTTCGTGTTTTATTTTATGTGAAAATCTGTTTTTCTTTTAATGCATACAGCACAAGCATTCAAATTTCATGGCAGACAGTTATGATAAGAAACATCAAGTTTGCATAATGAGATCATTTGGTGGATTGTCAGATTTCCTGTCAACACAAATATAGATCTATGTCATGGTAAATCATTGACAACCTTTCAAAGTGTCAAAAGGTTAGTTGTTTTTTTTAAATACATAGAAGTAAATTCAGATATATGACGTAATCCCCCACACCGGAAGTAATGATTAAATAATAAAACAATTTTAGATTGTTCATGAATGATCGCTAAACTTAGACTTAACTTAAATACAAATGTTACCCACACTTACACACACACGCATATATATATATATTAGGGCTGCGGAAATTATCGATTAATTTCTCGATCAATCGGTAAAAATGGTTATCGATTAAAATAATTTTAATCGATAAAATGGCGATTAAAACTATGGAACATATTCGTAATGAAGGTACCGATTTATCAATAAATAATTAATTATTAATAATTGAAAATAGTTGCTTTTTTAACATACAAACTTTTCCATTTAAAAAAAAATATTTTTAAAGAGTAAACTTTAAAATAAGCTGTTTTATAAGGAAAAGGATATCAACAATTAAACATTGTTTTTACTTAATTAACAATAACAAAATTTAAATTCATTGACATTATATTGAACTACTTATATCTAAATTTTAAAAATGTGAATTGCCTGTTTTTTGTTACTTCCCTTGAAATTTTCAGTTTAATGACGTTATACATCTTATTTTTAGCTTTACCAAAAATTATCGAATAATTATTCGGTAATTTTTCAAAAGTTAACGATTAATTTTAAATTAATCGATAACAGCCCTAATATATATATATATATAAGGAAATCAAATTTCACAACACCTGAAAAGCGCCTTAAGCTTCTGGATTAACAGTTGTGACAAATCCGACTCATTACATACTTTTAAAAATCCATGGCTAACGTTGTTTGATAGCTGTAGGATGCTGACGGCCATTTCTGAGAAATTTATCTAACAGATTTGAAGAAAATCTGAGAAAAGGATATGGAATTACGAACCTTTTCGACAAAAAACCTAGATCCACTAGTGCACAATTTAATTGAAACAAACGCAAAAGTAAGAAAATTATATTTTATGTAATATATAAGATCACAACAAGCGCACATTACTTCTCTTGTTCGCCTAATTGTAGTTACTAACCAATCCAGGGACTGGCTAATTGACAATGCACGAATTTCTGAATATTTATTTAATCCAAAATACCACTATCACATTAATTTTAACTTATTAATGGGGAATTTAGGCTCAGATGTTTTATCACAGATAAACAGAAAAACAAACTGTAAATAGACAATGATGATTTTACTAACAAATAGCATAAGTTAAAGAAGAGTTTTTTCAAAAGTATTAAAAGAACTTTCAAGGCAGCAAAAAACACAAAATTTGGGGGGGGGGGGGGGGGA
>MUZC01000166.1:58222-64643 GCA_002072015.1 Radix auricularia | reverse complement strand
GGGGAGATGAGCTAGCACATTTTAAAATCTTTTCTAAAATTATGAATTATAACATCAATTTTTAATAAATTACAATAATTAGTTAATAGTATTAAAACGATTTGTAAACTTTCTTTTGAGAATATTTGTTATCTGTTATACCAGTGATGACAAGTCTATGGCACGCGTGACACAGTCGGCTCACAGAGCCTCATCAGCCGGCACGTGAATAAAATATTACTTCCAAATAAAAAAGCCCAGCCTAACCCCCATGTTCATGTTTTATGTGAAAGTTGGCACATTGCTACATAAATAAGTGGGGTTTGGTTGAATCTCTGGCACGCGATCCCAAAAGGGTCCGCCGTCACAGTGTTATACCATCACAAATTTAAGGTAATTTTAAATTACTGTTGATGATTTCTTGGATTGCACTTGAAAAAAATAATATATATATATATATATATAAATATATATATAAATAATTTATTTAATGTGGTTTAGGATTACTAAACATATAATTTATTTTATATATGTAAAATGTTTTCAAATAACAAATACAATATTATATACATAACAGAAATAGCATGGTGGAAACAAAACAAAAACAATTTCATTTAACAAACATTCTGGGAAACCAATTGTTAGTGCCTATCAACAGTGGCGTCACTAGGTGGTGCGGTGGGGGAGGGCAGCCCCGGGTGACACCATCGGTGGTGGGGGGTGACACCAAAATGTAAAATTCTTATATTTTCCCGTTATTTGGCACTGGGAAGCTCGCAGGAGTTCTATGGACTAAGTCGTGAGGGGGTGACGCCATGAGCTACCAACCCGGGTGACACCAACCCTGGGACGCTTCTGTCTATCAATACGTAAAATATTATTTCGTTGTGGCACGTTCTGTCAAGTTCTAGAGTATACGTGACTTTAAGTGACTGCTTATTTAATGTGTCCTCGTAATCAAAATTTGGTTATAGTTTTTTATTTGATAAGCGTATGTAAATCTAAGTCTCTCAGCCTGCTACAAGTGCAGTGTAGATTTTTTAACTGTTATCTTATCTTTGTATATTCGCCCATATCTCATACGTTGCTATAAATCAAGGTATATTTTTTTACTGTATAACATTGTTGTTTGTATGACTAGGTATCCTGGTTAGCTTCAAGTCAAATATTTGTTGTTTTTTTACTGTGTCTTTTTTTTATTTTTTGTATTTAAAATAGAAGTTTGAGGTTTTTGTTTAACAAATAAAAGAAGAGAGTATGTGTTAAATTATATTAAGTTTAAGCTGAGAACGTTAAGTTATTTTTTTTAAAGCTAATTATTTTTAATTGATGGCCTTTAGCTAACCACGGTCTATTATGAAATAAAACTAATATTTAAAGGTAGAAGACTGCCAAGGCGCTACTAAACGGTGATATGTCTAAAGTCTGTAAAGATGATTATTGAAATTGCAAGACGAGTATGCGAAATTTTAAAACTTAGCTTTCATTTAGTTTCCTTCGTTTTCATCGTACTGTTGTCAGTGCCAACTTTAACATATCTTGCTACACTGTTTATAATCAGTTGTCAACGAAATTATGGTTTTAAAAAACCTTTGAAAGTTACTTTGAGAAATACTAGACTATTCAACATTTATAGCGATATACATTGATATGTTTTGAATGCACTAGTAAATCAAACACTGGCAAAAATAAGGAGAGCGCATAGATTTTATTAATGAGATCAATAATATATTTTTTTATAATTTGAAGCATTCATAACAGCCATGAAGAGAAGTATAAGATGACATAACTCTATAAGCTATAAATTGTTAAGTTTTAATTAACGTTGTTGTTCCTTTTTTATATTTTATTGTAGAATTTAAACAATTTTGAAGTAACATGAACGTTTGTTTTTTTAAAAAAAGTTTTATTCAAATAAAAATCAATGAGTATTTTAAATCTTAATTTCTCAATGACATACATTTTTGTCTAGATCATTACAGATGGATATGTTGAATTTTTACTTTTTTTAAAGAAAAAATCAATAGAACAGAATCCCGGAATTATGAGGTTTTTTGGAACATTATTCCCTAACAATGAATAGATTATATTACTTACATAACACACTATTCCTGTTAAACTACAAAGTGTGCTGGGGTATACCGTATGGAGCGGTTTTGATTCACAACCGTAGCTTCAAAGCTTCAAATTATTTAATATTAACTTTTTTTTATCAATAAATCCAGCTTACTATGAATTAAACTATAACAATAAGATGACATGATTAAAACATTATTTTTTATAAACTTTAGATAAGGGACATATAGAAAGAGGGTAATGATTGAGCTGGCCAGAAATAATTTAAATAATTAGGTACCTTTACAATGGGCTTGAAGTAAATATCACTTAGACACAGCAGTATGGTCCCAGGTTATGTTTCATATGACAAGAAGGAATTGTATTCACAGGTCACAGGCAGCGTGGTCAATAACTTCTAGAATTTAAGAAACTTTTATCACACAGACCGAATTTGTTAAAAACCTAAAATAAAAAAACTGCAAGAACTGAGGTTAAGGTCTCTGCACAGAGCTGTCGGACAGTCGGACAGCCATGTTGCACGCATCGAGGGGCTGGTGAAGTACATTGTGGTTGGCATAGGACGTGTTGAGAGCACGTGTAGTGGGATCGCAACTGGCGTCACACGGGACCCTGTCCAGCCGGAGGAGCTTCTTGAAAGCAGTGCGGAACTCCCTGTTGAAGTAGGCGTAAATGACGGGGTTGAGGCACGAGTTGAAATAGCCCACCCAGAATAAGGCAGATCCTAGCATGGGCGGGTAAGGGCAGATCTCCCGACACATGGTGGTGGCGACGTACCACGAAAAGAAAGGTAAAAAACACACGATGAAAGCACCCATGATAATCCCGAGCGTCTTCGCCGCCTTGTGTTCGCGCTTCATCCTCCTCCGCTCCGAGCGGTGGGCGTCTCCGTCCAGGGCAATGCCGTTGGAGTTCCTGAGGTCTGAGTAGTGCATGTAGAGAGCGGAGGTTTGTATCATCTTTTCTTGCTTACGCGCTTCTATGAATATCCTGGCGTAGACGAAAACCATGATGATACAAGGGATCCAGAACGAGACGCTGGAGGAGACGCCCGCGTAGATCTTGTTGACGATGAAAGGACAAGAGTCCGGGTCTCTGACCAGCGCTTGCATGTTTTCTTCCGTCGTGTAGAGCTGCGAGTAGACGGGAATGTAGGATATAAGGATAGATGAAATCCACGTCACACCCAGCATAAATAAAGCCCTCGGCCGCGTCATTTTAGTCTCGTACTGTAGTGGGTGGAGTATAGCGATGTACCGGTCCATGCTGATGCAGCAGAGGTGGAGAATGGACGCCGTGCTGAAGAGCACATCGTTGGCGTTGAATATGTCACACATCGTTCTGCCGAACACCCACTTGCCGGAGATCTCCATGCTGGCGTTGAACGGCATGACGAGTATGGCAACGAGAAGGTCGGCAAACGCCAGAGAGACTATGAAAAAGTTTGTAATTCCGCGAAGGCGCTCAAACCTCAGAACACTGCTGATGACCAAGACGTTCCCGAATATAGCGCCGACCATGATCGTGGCCATCGCCATCCCTCTGAGAACGAGACCTACTGCGGACAATGAGTTTAAATCCGGGTCGTTCTCTTCAACTTCCAGGTCAGCAATTGTAAAGTTTTCATCCGAATAGTTCCCGTGCATGCTGAGGAAGGTCCCGAACGATCCTGGCGCGACGACTTTTTGCGGGAGCACAACGCTTAAGATGATCTCCGTCCCGGACGCCTGCACGGACTGAACTAAGAGACCTGCGGCCGGAGCTGGGGACTGGCTGTGGGAGCCGCCCGTTTTCCACGTCTTCTTGTCATTCAGGGTCATTTAACCAGAGTCCGAGCTAATCACCAACACGCCAGTCTTCGTTGATATCCTGCCGGGAACAAGGTCACACACCTAAGCGCATCCGACCACCATAACTTGATTTATTGCTTAGTTTCCATCGTGACATAATCTCGTCCCGGCGAATGGAACAACAAAAGACTCGGCACTCCGCGGCGGTGGCTAATCCTCCACTGATTGCTGTGACGACAATCGGTCCTTTATGGAGGGCAAATATCCTGTCAAGAAAACTAGTCACAGAATGGCTTGACCAGGGGCCAGCGCACAAAAATATCTACCAGTGAATATGGGCGATAAACGGAGCCGTCCCCTTCACGGGTAAGTGACAGGTACGCCCGATACCATCTTGGGGAAACTTTTCCTCCAGTTTACAGACAATAATTGTACCATCATAGAGCCCCGACGGGCGCTGTTTATACCCGAGGCACAAACCAATATTACTGGCAATGAATTCCAGTCAGCCGATGTCGCGGGCGAAATAAGACTGGCAACCCAGCTGAAAGGGCGGGTACGAACAACGGCCGGTCTGCTCGTCCATACTATCGATCTTTCCCAGTTACTGGTCATAGTAGCAGCGCTTAAATTGTTCAAAAGTGAACTAAACAGATACCTACTTAAATGTAATTCATAAACAGTCAGATCGTCTGCTGCAATCATTGTGTACATTAACACATTGCTAACGTGTTTCTATGTATTCACTGTCCAAATGTGCAGTATGACTTTTGTCCTAAGTTAAGTTACCAATTTGTGCCTTTTTATCGTTATAAATAACAATATTTATTACTTTCTTACTTTCTTGTTTATGTATCCAAAAATATTTTTTAAAACTCTTTAAAGCTGCTGAATTAAGTTTTATAACATTATCAAATAAATAAAGGTAAACTTTTTTTTTAAATTTCTGTAATTGCTTGATTTTTTTCATCTGCACAGCATATCTCAATTTAATATTAAAAAATTCAATATATGTATGTTATCAGGCAGTTTTCTTTTTCATAGTTCCAAATAACTTGATTTTTTTAAAAGTGAAATAGTTTTCTAAATTCAAAAGTCGTTCAAAATTTCCTACCAATGTCAATTTATTGCAATCGACACGTGGTAAAGTTAAAGCCATTTGCCATAAAATGTGATGTGACACTTGGAGGTTAACAGAGCAATAATTATAAACCAGCGATATCATCACAGAGTCTTCTTGAAAACATGACATAGGAAGGCCACAAAACTTAGGATCTTTGTGCACTCACCGAGGCTTGGCCTTTAGTGCTCAGGTCTCTGTCTTCTTAGTTTCAAACATAATGAGCCCTCCACTCAGCAATGTCTAGAGTCTAGACCGGGAGTTAGTGACCGGTCAGAACAGATTTAGTCAAATTCTAGGTTCAGATTTCATTGATGATGACCCCGTTAAGAGACCGGATCTCACATCTCACAACACTTCTCTTCAAAAGACATTTTAATACTCAGAAGTACTTTGACTTTTCTTTTCAGGTTTTTCCCAGGAAACCTGATTTGTTAATAACTTCACGTTAATTTCACTAATTGATGTCTGCGTCTTTAAGCCTGGGGTCAGTAGGCTTTCGGTTAATCAAGGTTTTTCAGTAAGACACAATCAATAATCACACCT
The DNA here is from genome assembly GCA_002072015.1 of Radix auricularia. Taxonomy (NCBI): domain Eukaryota; kingdom Metazoa; phylum Mollusca; class Gastropoda; family Lymnaeidae; genus Radix; species Radix auricularia. Next base: position 59,132 of record MUZC01000166.1, on the reverse strand, counting down.
TTCATATAGAACTCTAAACCTTTGTAGTTTTCTTGTTTTAAATCATGTCTACAGGAATACAAATTAAGTATAACAACAGATCCACAGCGCTCTGGAGAATTCGATGGCTAGGTTCCTGTCATGTTGTCTTTATAAACGTGTAGCAATCATATATCCCCTATATCTCTCTTTATCTAAAAGAGAAACATGGTCAGGAAAAAAAAAGATAAATGAAAGAAGAGAAAAAAGAGACCGGAAGATTGAGAGAGGGGAGGGAAAGGGAGAGGGAAGGGAGAGAACGAGAGAGAGAAAAAATAAATATGAGAAAATAAAAATACAGCTGTAGAAAGAAAGAGAAAGCTGGACAACCCTGTCAAATAAAATGATAGCTTCTACTTCTCTCATCCCTCGCCATGTCTTTACCTTTAATTTGAATACCTCATTGCGACTTAAAACTAGACATTTCCTTTGAACCCACCCTTCCAGCTGACCAATAAACTATTCACTCCAATTGAACTCATGGCAGAAAATACGAGCCGTTTAAAGTGGCATGTCACAAGGTCGATATCTGTTTTTTTCTTCTTTCGCCTTAAACCTCTCCCTAATTTTAAAGGCGTTCACCGAAATTGGGTTTACATATTCTGCCCCAATCCTGTTAAAGCCTCCCCTTTAGCATTTTCGCCAGCTATTAGACTTTTTTATTGAACAAAGTGCAACTGGGCAGTGCTTTCTCTGAATACATTCATGACACGAGCTGAACTGTACACATTGTAGAGCCACGTTAAATACCTCATGTACAATCCCGAGTTTCTGAGGTAGAACGATCAATTCAGCCAAGTATATTTTCTTGATTCACAGCAATGTTTATGTACTTACAAAAATATATGTGCGCAGCGATTTCCACAACCTAATAAAGAACAATATCGATATA
>MUZC01000166.1:3222-53222 GCA_002072015.1 Radix auricularia | reverse complement strand
CTCACCAATAAATGCAAACTCGGCTGTTATAACTCATCTATTTTTCCCCTCAGTCACATTGCTGTAGCTCAGACAGTCATAAACACTCTACACGCTAAATCCAATATTCATGGGCCCCATGTTTCACCCCCCTACACCATGCTTTCAATACCATGAATGTTGTCCATCTCCACTCATCTCTGTTGGAGGCTATCGATGAATCACTTCTTTCATCAAGTGCCATAAATCCTAATGAACATTGACCTGTGGTACGTGAACGGGAAAGCCACTGGGGGAAACATATAAACATCAATGAAATGTTCCACATTTTTGAAAAAAAAAAATTGATGATTTTGTCGACATTTTAAAACGCATATCAATATAAATTCTAAAGAAAGGTATATATTAATGTTTTGAAGAACTCAACTAGCTTTATGCATAACTTTTAAAAAGTTTTGCAATGAGTTTCCAAAGTTGTTGATCCTTCCTCGCTCTTTAAATCCATTCCGTCTTTGTCGTTTGTGTCTTTAAACTCTCTTGGCTATATATAAGAAACTAATTTAACGATATTCTTATGTCATCGTTTCCGAGAACGATATCTTCATTTAAAAAATGTTAACAACACATGCAAATGTAAATGTCTGTAAGACGTGTCTGGCGCCTGCTGATAATACTAAAAACTTGTAATGATATTTGGTTTGGACTGAAGCTTAAAGTTAACCTAGACATTGTTAACGTATTATTTCTTCTAAATTCATTGTTAATGCAATATATATATATATATACGTCGCGACATAGTGCGCGACATATTCGTAATATGGGTAACACGTTAACTATGTTATGCGGATCTTAAGATCCAATTTTTAATCAATTACACATATGAATTTTAAAATCTGGAGCGAAAAAACTTTGTGGAAACTGAACTAAGAAGTGGCAGAAAACTGACCGGTATAATTTAGAGTAATTACAAAGAAACACGTTTCATGGTGCGTCATGGAAGTAGAGACAGAAATACCTTTAAGATTGAAATAGACTACTTAGAAAAATGCCTGTAACCTCCCTTTCCATTCATCCTTCTCGTGAGCTGAGTAATGACAAATTTTACAGATATGGTAATGGAATAACATTGGCAAAGTGGGAACACATCATTTTCCCATATAGTCTCTACAAATGACATCAAAACCATATCCTAGTACAATAATATTTTCATATATATATATATATATATATATATATNTGTGTGTGTGTGTGTGTGTGTGTGCGTGCGTGCGTGCGTGCGTGCGTGTGTGCGTGTGCGTGTGCGTGTGCGTGTGTGTGTGTGTGTGTGTGTGTGTGTGTGTATTAAACACTTAAATTTTGTAAAATGTCAAGATCCTCCATTTCTAAGCCAGCCTATACTACGGACGTAACCTATTACTATATGAGCTTTTGCGCACGCACACACACAAAAAGAAAGAAAATCTCTCATTATTATATCGACACTCAGAGATAAGTGTTAGAATTGGAAACGTTAATTTAGTTATTGTACCTTTAAATAAAATGTAAGTCTAAATTTTGTATGCGAAAATTAAATTTTAGAAAACAAATTCGAAGTCATTCATATTTATCTGTGCAATGAGAAATGTTAAACAGCAACAAATTTTGAGACAATCATACAAGGCAAATTAGCACAGGCGCTGTTAATAACCTTTATTATAGATGACTTTACAAGATAGCCCCAGTCAAGGGATGATACGGAAAAAATACTATGGTGTATATTACGAACACTTTGTAAAACAGCGGATGTGTGACGACGGGAGGGGCTGGTGTTTAAGAAATGTGATGTCACATGAAAGTCGGGCAACTGTTAAGGAAAGTTCCACTTAAATATTTGATAGCTAGCAATTTATCTAATGACGTTTGCAATGGCTTCACACGTGTTACGATATTAGAGTGCAGACTGAAAATAAATACATATTTAAATGACAAAAAAAGTAATTTCAAACATGCTAATTTTCAACTACAAAATAGAGCTTTTTGGGGATGGGGCTGTTCAAAGCTTTGTGACGTCATATGTGTGGAGTGGGGTTCTAAGTTTTTGTGATGAAATGTGACCGGGGGGGGGGGTAGAAATCGAACAAAAAAAACGCGTGACGTCATTTATGGACGGCCCCGGAGACAATCCCTAACATGGAAACTACAAAGTAAAACAAAATATATGTATACGAAATAACAATAACACGTATAGACGAGATTTAAAGAAAAGAACATTTTGCACATCTGAAAAAAGGAAAGATAAAGACACTTGGTAAATAGCTTATATAAGTAATTGCCACTGCTAATTTCTGTGACGATTTTGTCCATTCGAACTAAATGTTGGTTGAATATAAAACATTTTTAAAAATATAAAGAGACGGGCTACGTGAATTAGGAGAGAAAAATATGAGAGCAAGGTATTTAGAAATAAAATAAAGGGATAAGTAATGTTAGCTAAATAGCTTATTCCATGCATGTTAAAGAGTAGTTAACAGACGCAATGTACGATGCTGAATAAATCTTCAATTAATATGATTTTTTTTTCTCTTTGAACTGAAAATTTTGTAAGGATCTGTCTACATAACTTGAAGCACGTCTCTGAACGCCATCAATATTAATAATTCAAATTTCTTAAAGAACTTTATAATCTCTTTTAGAATATAGACAGCCATCAAGTGGAGCCATCATAATTTTACTGAAGATTGGCAGCCCTGATATGTTGTTTTTAACGCTGTGTAAGGCAAATTGAGTGGATTCTTCTATTGCTCTCTGTTCCAACATTTTATTTTAACATCTTATCAACTTTCACACCTTGAACAAATTATTTTAAAAAATAATTTTAATCATTTGCCAGTTTTTGTTTACTTGGTCAATTACTAAATGACATGAACTTCACAACAGGGAGTTAACCAAAAATTAAAAGATTTAAGTTTTTTTAAAATACAAATTAAACTTTAAAGTTCTTGAATATTATTGCATATTTCATTTTTTTTTAAATAATGAAAGTGTGGATTATAAATAAAAATATTTTTTTAATTTAAAAAAAGTATTTTATAGAAATAACTTATCCATAACACTCATTTTTTCCACAAACGAAATCTCGATTTATAAAGGGAAACTATTGCAAAAATCTCCAAAGTTCTATTTTAAAGTTATTCACTCCCTTAACTCATTACATAAATCTTGTGATAAAACTTAATTAACGAGCATAAGATTTTAATCATCAGTCTGTCTCCAGAGTAATTATCAGTTTAAAAAATATGTACGGGTTACAAGCGGGTCTATATCGCAACTTTAAAAAAAATATTTTTAGAACAAATAAGTTATAACGACTGAATTGCAGTTTTATTCTCTTGCAGTGCATTTGACGATGAAGCGTTTCTTGTTTCGACTATAACATGTCAGTTAATAAAGATAATACATTTCGACCACTTAAAAAGGTTTGCTTGGATTACCCCTTTCACTGTTGAATCATTCGAGAAATATTTTTTTAAATAATATTTTATATACATATATATTAAATATCATATAACAGACGTTTCTCTCAACAGAAGAGAATTAACCTTCTGTGCCTATCCATGATTTGAGACTAATCTTCATTTTTATCAAGTTTTTAATGTTGGTGATTTTTTATTTTTCTGGGTTTTTTAGGGCAACAGATGCCACATCCGAATACCAGAAGAAAAGAAGGGGAATTTATTTCCACTGTTAAAAAATCATGACATTGTTAATGCAAAATTGTGTAACGATGAAAAGAAATTTACATGCTTTCATCTTTTTTAAATAAGAGAAAATTTTCCAGTAATGAGTTGGTTGAAGTTGAAAGTTACAAAGGGTCTTAATGGTGAAGTAACAGTGGGTCTAAATGTTGAAAGTAACAGAGGGCCTAAATGTTGAAAGAAACAGAGGGTCTTAATGTTGAAAGTAACAGAAGGCATAAAAGTAAACTTAAAGGAAACATAATTTGGATAATCACAGCGCTTGAAACAATTTTAAACAAGATTTTATTTTATTTTTTTTTTTTTTTTCAAAATAATTTTAACAACTTTGAATAGTATACCTGAAGTTAATTTTCTTATTTTATTTTAATGAAAATTTATGTTTCCAACAAGATTAAAAACAACTAAAACAAGACAAAAATTAGTTTATAACTGCCATTTTTAATATTTTTTACGGTTGATGTTGAGAACGATTCATCATTCAAAATTATTATTATCCAAATAACTTTGATATTAAAACATTTAATAATCTTAAGAAGCGAAATTATTTTTTTAAAACTAATTTTACAGTTTTTGTTCCTGCAAAAAAATTTTTGATCATGCAGAAAACATATTTCCGTTTAAATTAATATAGATCTAGATCTATCAGCTAACTTGTGTTTTTAAAATAATAATATATCTGTCTATTTTAAGTGCTACTTCAATCATTTTCGGGAAATTCCATATTAACCAGATATTGAAAGCTCAGGTTTGAACAATGTTTATCTAATTGTGATTCTATATATAAATAAATCTTATTTTCTCCTGATTTGGGGCAGATCTTGCTCCAATAATTGAATATAAATAATGTTATTACGGGTAAAATTATGTGTAAAATTTCAAACCCATGGACTCATTCCACCAATTATAGCGGTCACCATTGACCAGGTATTGGGGTGCAAGACACACAGTTGGATGACAAGGAACCTTCTTCTTTATTTGGCGCTGCACACGGTGGTCAAGCCTGACCGGACAACAACATCCTCACAGGAGGTCGGCCCGCGCCCCGACAAGTTTGGGCAGCTGGAAGCTAATTGGGATAACTACTGGAGAGATTTCAAGTACCCTAATCCGACAATAGGCGATTTCCGCCAGTACAGAACGATCTCTAGCCCTGAAGAGCGTAGTAGATTCAAATCTGACATCCCATGATAATTCTAGAAAGGGTTATATTATGAATACTCAGTAGTTTAAGCAGTGAAATGGCTCATGTTTTCATTTAGTAGCAACATAAAAATAGCATTCATATTATTTTAACGGAAATAAGAACTTTGTATAACTGAGCATTATTGTATTTAATTTGATCATATTATTGCATTTTCTGATTTCTAATTTCATCTTAAATTAATTTTTTTTTAAAATATTTTTTTTATAAACAAGTGTTTGAAATATAAAAGATTGCTTTATAAACTCTTGCAAACAATGGGCAGAACACGTTATAAACTAGGCATGGCATCAACTCTGGACAGACTTGTTTTTCTTGTTCAAATCCTCACTTCTCGCCCAGATAACATAAAGGACACCAAGCACCACGCAGTGTTAACTGGAGACAGCGCAGTATGAATGCTTGTGTCTAGCATTAATAACCCCGCCCATCTGTACTTATTCGACCAATGCACCCGATTGGGGAGAGTTTTGACATCCCTTAACTGTTTAATTTGTCGTCCGTGCTCCTTGACCAACGGCTCGGCCTGTTTCATTTAATCGCCTGGTCACATCTTGAGCGACCGTTTGGCTTAATTTTTTTTGTTCCCCGGTCTCGTCCGATAAACAAAGATGAGTGGTTTTCATGTCCAACCGCTCTCCTGTAAAGTTAATTTGTTTTTCCATTCTTGCAGTCAGTCCCCCGCGGTCCCGGTGACCTGCCACACACCGCACGTAGCTGTACAGGGGCGTTTCCTTGGGGTGTCAACGAAGGAGGGATACCCCGCTGATAACCTCGCACTTGAAATCTGACTTGAAGAACGCCCTCAATGAGCTCCAAGTGCGATGAATTAACGGCTTACAATAAAAGACAAATCAAACGGCAGCTGTAAGTGCATGCACGAGTAGCCTGTCTGTGTCCACTCCTATCCCTACAGCTTACACCGACGTGAATACAGCTGTAGGAAATCATACAATTTTTATTATAATAATTAGTACCTACAAGCACCGGTTGCCCTTCGTTTTAAAAAAATGCATACCATCAGTGTCTGAGTTGATTTATATAGCTTTCTGGGTGTGCCAAAGTCGTAGAAGCAGAGAGGACTCGTGTTGAGTATACTAACAGTATACAGCGTTAATGCAAAATAATTATTTCTGCTACTTACAAACAAAAAAGGAACATTTATCTTTTCATGTTTATTTCTTTATACAAATTGTGGGTAATGAGGTTTGCTTTTTTAAAGTAAACATTTGTTTTTAAATCCCTTCACAGTTTTGTCGTGGCCTCACCATCGGGCAGAATAACAAAAGTTAAAAAATAAACAACTTCCCATGATGCTATCGAGCTGAAATTTGGCACATTCACTTGTGTCACCTAACAATGCAATGTATCAGAATTTCAGATCGATCGAATATAACGTAATTAAATTAATGCACATTTAGTTTATCTCTATGTATTTCTATATCGCCGTATGCTATTGTTCACCTCCACGTGTCGCTTGAGTTCAGTCCAGCCATCGATGATCCCCCTCCGGTTTTACAAAAGGGGAGTTAAGTCTAGTTCAGTCTGTAAATGTTTGAACATAATCAAAACTTTTAATTCTGTTTTATACATGAGGGATTTATAGTAGGGCTGCGGAAATTAACAATTTATTTATCTATTAACATTTAAAATTTTAACTATTAAATTATTTTTTAACGATTAAACGACCAATTACTTACAAAGTTTTGAAGTCAAAAATTAAAAATAAAAATAGATAATAAAAATTAGCGTCAGATAAGAAATAAATTCCCTGATGATTAAACGAAATATTGGTTTTAAACTATTGACTGACAGGAATGTTCCAAATGTTGATAAAGTTTGCCTACCATGGTTCTAGCACTTACCTAATTAAAAAACCAAATGAAAAAGCGCATAAAGCTAATGGCAATAATGGAATCTGTCTCAGAGACAAAAAGTGACGACATCTCCTCTGATGAATTACAGCATTACAAAATGGAGATAAAAGTTCTTGAATCCATCAATCCTCTACAATGGTAGAAACATAAAGAACACCGATATCCGATAATGTCATTGCTTGTCAAAACCGTTTTTTACATACCATTTATGTCAGTTCCATGTATATGATTGTTCAGCTGGGCTGGTTATATTGTCAATTAGACCCGCTCATCACTTGAACGGAATAATGTCAATACACTTGCCTTTTTGCGTAGTTTGTTAAAAGATAACATTTAAAGGAGACATTCCAGTGTTATTTAGATGTTTAACAAGAACATTTAGTAAGTGTTACTTATGACATCATAAATTTTAATTTTTGGCTTTAATCGAAATTAACGATTAATTCATCTTTAATTTCTGAAGTTAAAGATTAATTTTAATTAATCGTTAAAATCCCTAATTTTTACTCAAAAACTTTGTTTTTACGTGTTGCTTGATTAAATTCCTTATATTAACTTCACCTTCTTGTCGTTCTGTCTATCGTTGGTTCGCGTTCGATCGCGCGGTCGGGCGGAAAAACAAAAGTAAAAATGACCCACTTCTCACGATGCTACCGATATTAAATTTTGCAAATATACCTGTGTCACCTAACTATGCCCTGTAATAAAATTTCAGATCGATCGAATTTACTGTAATAAAATTATTGTACTTTTAGTTGATCTCTATGAAACTCTATGTTGCCGTCAGCTATTGTTCAACTCCACGCGACACTGGAGTTCAGCCAAACCATCGATGACCCCTCCCCCCTTCCCACGTTTTACAGAAACGGGAGTTCAGTCACGTTCAGTCTGTAAATATTTGAACAAAATCAAAACTTTTAGTTCTAACTGTCGAGATGGGGTGACCTCTACGTGGTTCGACAGACGAGTAAGGTCGTGGTGTACATTGCGACCTGAAACCGACAAACCCCAGGCTTGGATAGCCGAAGGCCGTTGTTAGGCGTTAGGTGCTAGTCAAATATGATTACAGTCGCTGTACGGATCTTAGGCAAAGCATTTAGATGCAATGCCGATGATGAAAACCAAAGTACCCGTTGAGGGTCGGGTTACTCCGAAGCGACCGTTTCGTCCCCCTCAATTAACTAGCAACGCTGTTGAGCGGTGCCGGTTTAGGGCCAGGAGCGCCAGTACGGAATAGCAAAAGGTACCGCTAGGAAACGCTTTTGGTCGCCAGCTCTGAGGAAACCTTCCGGTGGGGGTTAAACCCTAGTTAGGTCAGTGATGATCCCCACGCTTTGCGGCGATCTAAACTATATAGACTCGTAAGCTTTGCCGTGGTGGCGCCAAAGTGATACTATGTTGATAGCGAGTCACAGTAGGTAAATTCCACACCTCCCTCGGGAGGCACACTTTAGTGGGAGGCGTTTTCGGCCCAGTGCCCTGGACGCCCAGGCGGCCGCTTGTAGCAACGACCGCTCCGGGGGAGCTTCTCAGTCTTTACGTCCCTTAGGGGGCCAGAGGGCTGAGGGGGTTTTCCGGAAAGCCCCATGAAGAGCGCAGGCTCGGGACTGCTGATTTTCTTCCACATGTAGGATTTTCAGTTCTAACTAATATACAAGCTGATTATATTCAAAGGCTTTGTTTTTACGGATTGTTTTATTTCTAATTCTATTTTTGTACCTGAAATATTTCTCTCCCTAATGTGCTGACTTATTTAAAATCTTCGCAAAATGATTTCTTTGAGTTGCTTTTCAAAATATTTGATGCACCATCGTCTCAAATTTGCACAAAATTTTCCCAAAAACTTGATTGCTTTTTAAAACAGCTGAAACATAAATTAATTGGACTTTGCGGTTCATTAAGTAACGGTTGTCAACAATACACTAATTTTATTTTAATTCAATTTTTAACAACAACCATTTATAATTAAATTAAGAATTTATTTACACACTGCAGTTTTAACCATTTGTTTTAACATATATCCTTTGAACCAATCCATTACACTTAGACAATATCTGAATGAATTAAAATGACAACCCTTAGATCATACATGACACCACATGCTTGGCTTCAAGAAATTCCTATATTTTTACGATTGGTTGAAATATGGATGGGAAAATTGTGTTTGGATTTGATTGAACATATGCTCATTTCCCATTGTGCCAAATAAAGGTGTCTGTAGTGTACACAGCTTAAATCCTATGCGTTTATTCAGATTTACATCTATTGCTTTTTTCATGCTTTCATTTATTCCTACGCCGTGGCAGTAATAAGGCACGTTAAATCCTACCCTGTATTTGTTAGGATCAAGTATAGACGAACCAAAAGAAGGGTGATCCGAGACTCTAGTTGGGTAAAAGGGAGTTGCTCCTCCAGACGAATCGGCATACAAATTTGGTGTTGGTTGTCCATAATTGTTGTAATGAGCATAGATCTGTTGGTCAATATTACTGTAGGTGCTGGTGATGTTAGGTGAACCAACGTTGCCGTAGATGCCGTGTAACGGAGGATGCACATTATCATTCCAGGACACGAACGGTGGACCAGAAACGAACTGACTTTGATTTCCTTGTACCCATGAAGCAGCTTGTACTCTGTGGGAAGGTACTGTATGGAGTGGAACACATCCATGAGTTTCTCTGGTTGATGTCTTAATCATTTGAGCAGCGGTTTGCTGTGAACACATTATCAAATTTCATATATAACATTTTAAAAGTGTGAACGATTTTCAATGATTATGATACGCTTTATATATATACATGTATATTTTTAAAATATTAGCTTATCTTAACTTTGACCATAATATAAATCTTAAAACATTCTACTTTTGGTACAACTATTTTTTAAAATAATTAATTAATTATACCTCTAATTTATTCTCCAACAATAAGCAGTTACTTTCTTGATTGAATGAGTCGTTGACATAAAATGTATCACCGCTTGAGCTCCTTTGTGATCTAGATGCAAAATTGTCTTTATCGGTTTCAAGGAATCCTCTAGCCGAAAAATGTGTTGAGCCTACTCCACTGCTATAAGTAAAAGTGCTGCTATCATCATTGTCTATGGATTGCGTTCTGTTGTGGCAATTACCAGGCGGTGATGTCAGCTCGACATGGGCATCCTGTTTTGAGCAGACCATCTCAATACCTCGATCTTGTTTATGTAAAACTGAAGAGCTCGCTGGACGGAAGTCTTCACTCCGTTTGCTAGAGTCATGCTGAATACGCACGTCAGACAAGCACTTTGATTGGGTTTTTGGAGAATAAGCGTAGATGGTTGGGTTAGTGGGTTGTGTTGCTACCTCAGTTGATGACCAAGGACTACCGTTACGTGTCTCAGTATGAAGACTTGTGTGTGATGTGGAGACACCTGACAACAACTTTGAAAATTTTGGACTTATGGGGATCTCGACAGGGGGGTTTTGTCCACCCGGCAGCTGATTCTGAAGACAAGGATAGCTGACGGATGTTTGGTATGCAAGGAGCTTCAAGACATTCCGTGCAGCTTTGCTCTCGGCTTGAGTGTCATTGCCTTCATATTTCCGACCGTTGTCCTTTTTTAACTTTGTGCGACGATTTTGAAACCAAACTTTTACCTATGAACAACATAAAGTTTAAACTATTTGACAAACTGTTGGAAAAAAAGCAGTTCAAAATAAGGTCAATAAAAATAAAGTTGCATCATAAAGAAACATTTTGTAGGAGATCAACCAAACAAATTCTTCAAACAAATCTTTAGCTTCTTCCAGCCAAAAGAGTTTTAAAATTATTAATATAAAAAAAAAAATTTTAATTAAAAAATTAAATGTATCAGGCCAAAAATAAAATGTAATAATTAAATCGTATAAAATGTTAAGGGGTCAAGTTTCATTTAACTTGACATGCACGCTAAGGGATGTTGATTTTTTTCTTTAAATGTATCGTGAAAGTGAGTCCATCTGTTACTGACCTGAGTCTCAGATAGCCCCAGGGATTTAGCCAGAGTTGTGCGATCCTTGCCGACGATGTACTGGTTTGTGTTGAATTCCTCTTCTAGTCTGCTCAACTGACGGCTCGAGAACGTTGTCCTATCACGTTTCGGTCTATCCAGATCCAGCGCTTTGGGAAACACCAACTCTTTGACAGTGCCGTTAGAATCTTAGCAAAGGGTGGACACAAATTCTAAATGATTTTATAGAATTCTATCGTTGTGTATGTCATTTTTTAACGATCATTTATTTAATAGTCAATGATTTAATTTGACACTAAACCAAGTGCTAAAACTGTAAAATCATGAACACAATTAAACTTTTTACCAAATAAAATGTGTTAAGACCATATCGTTGTCTTTTTTTTAAATAAATATTAAGTAAATTCAAAATAACATTGTGAATGGTAGCATCATTGTTAACTTCAATTGAATAATTTTTTAACGAAAATGTTATCACCACGTTTTAATGAACAATTGTTTTGCTCTTCGTAATTTAAAGCTTTCATTAAAGCTTATGGTTTAATAGGCCGAACAATATTTCTAATAAAAAATGTATTCCATGTAAGGGAAGGGAAACATTATATTAATAACAATTTATTTTATATTTGAAGAGGAACAGTAAAATTTACCAAAGCAGAAAATTAATGTCCGAAAGATTGTGACATATTTATTGACTAAACTCGATTGACCCTGACCCTTCCCACCGTGGTGACTCGTAGACAAGTTTGTTCCCATTTCGTCACAAGAGCAACTCCGATTAATTTACCATTATAAAAACTTTAAGGACTACGGGAAAAAAAATCAAGCAGTATGACAATTATACAACTCTATACTAGTATTATTTGGTTGTAAAGACAGTTCTGGTTTAATGACCACGGTTCTGCTCTACGTGCGACTTGTTTTGGTGGAAAGACGGTCCCGGTTTACAGATACGATAACCTGTTTTCAGACAAGTTCAAGGATTTCAATCTTTTATTTAAATTTTTTAATATTTTTATTGTGCGTGTGAGTGTTCAAAACGGTACATTAAAAAATCGTTATTTAGATGTTAGTATTATAAGAATCTCCGTTTCTCTGATATTGTCAACAGTTTGTCAACATTTCCCACATAAGAGCACTCCGGCACTCGTCTGTTGTCGCGTGGTGTTAGGCTAGAGAAAGACTAACATTCAGATCTATTTAAACGCAATACTATAAGAAAAGGCCACAATCTTTTTTAAAAAAAGGGGGGGGGGGACTGCCATTCAACTTCCAACAGATCACAATACCGCTGAAAACCATTTCTTAGACACGCAGGTCACCCACGTAAGATCATTTTGCACTTGGAGTGCGCACCTTTCAAAAACGTTGTGAAAAGCATAAGTGAGCGGGCTTCGCTTAGCGTAAAATTGTTTTATTTGTTCTTGTTGATCAATTCACGCTGATCTCGTGGAGTATGAACGGGGTGATTTAATTAAATTATCCGAGCTCGCCATCTCAAGAGGTGAGATAAAATGTTTCACTTTCCAACTACTTTAGGATCGGTGAAAAGGTATTTGCGTTCACCATACATCTCCGAGACACAGTTTCAATATTTTGATAAAACTCATTTAGGCCATAGCAAAATGTTTTGACTAGTGTAGAGCTATTAACTTTTGAAAAGGAATTGAATACATCGTTTAAAGACACTACACAATCTAGTCAATGCATAACGTTTAATATTGAAGGGATTTTATACAGGGAAAAAATAAATGTGAACACTTTCACGTTAAATGAAAGAAACTGGGAATTTTTTTATTTATTTTACAAAATAAGAATTCATTTAGGAGAAGTTAATAGTAAATTATGTAGATGAAAAAACAACTTTGACTTTATTGGAAATACTCCAATAGGAATGATGCCCATGTTTTTGTAAATAATATTATTTATTTGAAAATAAATCTACTCAAGCCATGCTAAAATAAGAATTGTAAAAAATGAAGGCATCACATTGTCATATTCAGACTGTAAAAAAAATGATGTGAAAATAGAGTTTGTGCTCATCTTATACGGAGCTTTTTTTTGTGTTGTTGTTGTAAATCTGCCTCCAAACAGACTTTCCAATTTGTTTTTTTAAATAATGTTTCTGATTTACTTTTACATTTTAGTATTATCTTTGACCAGAAGCATCGCTAGGGTTTGTGTCATCCACTGGCTTATGTCTAACACCATTGACTTACTCCGAGGAAATTTTACATTTTGGTGTCACCCCTTGTGATGGTGTCGGCCAGTGCGGTCCGCAACCCCCACTCCCCACACCCTCTACTCTAGTGACACTTCAGTATATGACTACTGATTTATTTTCTGTGTGTTCATAACGAAAATCCTTCCGGTAGTACAAATGCGTATTGCTTACCTAAAAATATAAATGTCGCGCTGAATTTACATGTTGGAACCATTGTGTCATGTTTAATCAAACATAGTATCACTTTAAGTTTTTCCCCGTTTTTTCTATACTTTAAACCTAACTTTAACCTTGTTAACCTATGCTAATCGCATGAATAGTACGGATTTAAGAATTATATACTTTGAATGTTAAATCTTGAATAGCTATTTCCTCTTCAGCATAGATGCTTCCATTCTAAAAACACAGATACAATGAACTGATATTTTTTATAAAAAGCTTTAGCTAAATGGTTGGTCTCAGAATTTTATAGTTTATTACCATTTGTAGAGGCGGACTCTAAGATTAATTCTGAGAATTATTACTTCATATTGATCCAAAAATAATAACAATAATGAATAGTCAATCGATTTTAAGGGAAAAAATCAATTATAAGGACAAGATATTTAATTGTGTACAGATTTATACGATATAGTCCTCCGTAACTATCCTTGATGCAGTATGTAATGGAGTTACACAATATTTATTGTTTTACAGCGAGGTTCTATAAGTTAAAGCTAAATGAAAAAAAAATGCCGTGGTCGTGGATAGCTTATTAAAAAAACCAGTGAAAAATTGTGTTGCTCTATTTATATATTAAAAAAATATTAAACAAATTTTAACAGATTTTTTCTACTGTTTCAGAGCACCACATGTTACTGATTAGGGTGAGAGTACAAACTGAGCCCATAACTTTTATATTTACAAGACATTACTGAAAACCAATGCGTATAAGTTTCGTTGGTCCGTGTGTAAAGTGGCACAGCACACATAATAGTGCAATATTTTATTAAACTGCTGCGCGGCGTCGGTCAGAAACCTGAACAGTCGCGCAGCCTAAAGGGAACATTGCTGAAGACAATGGAATTTTGGAAGAAAGACAGTCACACACATGTTTGAGTTTAATCAGCCTACTGTTATAAATATATATATATATCTTGGGGCTGTTATCGATTTATTTAAATTTAATCGTTAACTTTTGAAAAATTACCGAACAATTAATGGATAATTTTGATTAA
Organism: Radix auricularia; assembly: GCA_002072015.1. Lineage (NCBI taxonomy): Eukaryota > Metazoa > Mollusca > Gastropoda > Lymnaeidae > Radix > Radix auricularia. The sequence continues at coordinate 39,000 of MUZC01000166.1, read as the reverse complement.
GCCAAAAATAAGATGCATGACGTCATTAAACTGAAAATTTCATGGGAAGTAAGAAACAACAGGCAATTGACATTATTTTAATTTAAATACAAGAGCTTTTTTTAAAGTTTACACTTACAACATTTTTTTCTTATATGGAGAAGTTTGTACATTAAAAAAGCAAATTATTATTAATAATTAATCATTTATTAATAAATCGGAAAAAAAATATTTAAAACAACCTCTTCAATTTAATCGCTATTTTATCGATTAAAATAATCTTAATCGATAAAAATTTTACCGATTAATCGAGAAATTAACAATTAATTTCTAAATTAATCGTTAACATTTTTAACGATTAAACGACCCACCACTTATAAATGTACTGGAAGTCAAATGTAAAATATTTCGGCCCATGTATATAAACTAGTTTCCGGACGATTACACGAACATTATGGTTTTAAACTATTGACTGATGTGACTGTTCAAAATGTTTCTAACAGTTATGTGACCATTGAGAAAAATCGTTTGCCTAGCATGCAATGTTCCCACTAAGTCTAATCTTCGTTGCACTTTGAGCAAAGTTTTTAAAAAAAAACAACTCGGTTGCAAAGTTGCACAGAATCCATTTTTTTTTTTTTTGAAATATTTTACAAAATTTGCTGCTTATTGACTCTGTACTACAGGGGGGCGTCGGTCAAATATCTGCAGAGCCGCGCTGCGTGAAGGAAACATTATTGCCATGATTCTAACCAGTGGCGTCACTAGGGGGTGCGGTGGGGGCGGGCAGGGTTGACACCATCAGGGGGGTTACACCAAAATGTAAATTTCTATATTTTCCTGTTATTTGGCACTCGAAAACTCGGAGGAGTTCCATGGATTAAGTCGTAAAGGGGTGACACCATGAGCTACCGCCCCGAGTGACACCAACCCTAGTGACGCCTCTGATTCGAACACTTTGCTTACATATCACCTTCAAACCAAACATTCACTAGAGTATCAGAAACGTCAGCTGAGACAATCTAAAGCTATGTGAACGATTGTTCAGCCCGGTTGGTCATATTGTCAATTATACCCACTAATCACTTCAACAAAATAATGTCAACACACTTGTCTTTTTGCGTTGTTGTTTAACAGATGACATATAAAGGAGACATTTCGGTATTATTTAGATTTTTGACAAGTACGTTCATCAAACGTTACTTATAACACCATAAATTTCAATTTGAAGCTTTAATCAAAATTAAGGATAAATCAATTAATCGTTAATTTTTCAAAAGTTAATGATTAAATTTAAATTAATCGTTAACAGCCCTAATATATACATATATATATATATATATACGGCATAACGTAGCTGTACGCAATCATTTTTCTCTTTCAATTTCAATCAAACACTTGGGTTTTCTTTCCATTCATTACAAAAAACCGTCTTTATTCCCGTTTCATTTCGTGTTTTAAATTAATTTGTTTGAAAGACATCTTTTCTGAAAACCATATTTATAATTTGTGTTGGTACATTTTATACACCAAGAAAATGAACAAACCTTTGACAATAAAAGTCTTACAGTAGCCCGGCCATTTCTTCTCTGTTCTCGCTGTTTTATCTGGTCGCTCTAACTGATTGCTGGCCATGAATATTGCTCATGAAACAATTTGTTTCTGTGCTGCAAAAAATGTTTAAATGTTATTAACATATTTTAAAATCCCATAAATGTTTGACAATAATAAGATAATATAAGACGTACGTCAGGTTGACCATAAGATGTTATAAATAAATGTCATGTTGTTAAATATCTATATGGGGAAAATGAAGCGTGTAATTATTAACAAACTACGTAAACTGTACTTCTTAAATTTGTTAAATACATTAGCTTTTTAATATGAAAACCTATTTTGATTATGAATGTTGACTAAATTGAAAGTGTAGAGTGGTGAGCAACAAATTTAATATCGAAAATTCGCCGTTTTACCTACTGTTATTTGCCCATTTTTAATACAATATATTTGACGATTTAATTTTGGCAAATATTTTATTCTTTATATCAATGATGGGAAACCTTTTTTGGGGACGCGTGCCCAAAATTCAACCAAAAACCACAATTTTTTTAGCAAAGTGCCAACACTTCAGTTAATCCCGAAATTGGAGTTTTGGCTTTCAAAAAGTATACACACTTGCCTTAAGACTAAAAGAGAAAAAAACAAGAAAAGATTTTTCAAGGATTAAAAACAACACCTTTCTTTACAGGAAATAGGTTGATTTTGCGAAATAAATCAGATTTTTTCTTTTGCATACACACAAGTAATTCACCCAACATTTGCTCTTACACCCAGTTATCTATCAATCTGTTAAATGTGTCTCATTTAAATAATTTGGTATAATTCAAAGTTGAAAACAGTTCTTCACACACAAATTGAGAATAGCATCGCCAAGTGTTTTCATTGATTTGAATTTATTTTACAGAGGATCCCACGCTTTAGGGATTTCATTGTCATAACTATCAACTGGGCTTTCCTGTGTGATCCCTTAACACAATCTTCTCAAGTGTTCCACCAAGATCGGAGAATTCAACGATTTCAAGAATTTTAAGATCTCCCCTTTGTAAGCAAGAAAGATCCCGTTCTTCGAACTTAGATTATTCAGAAGAAGTAAGAAAACATAGTTATCTCCATGAGACAGAACTGTAGAAATTATTCATTAAAAATCTCCTCTGCAGCTGCTACAATGCTCGAAAGATGCTTGTAGATTTCTTCCCGTTTTGAAAGACTGTGGGCAAATACTGTGGAATTTTCTAAATTCATTTTTAGACTTACTATTTCAACTGCATACTTGCAAGATATCTTTAAAAAAACATGCGGTTTTATTTCAATTGCTTTTATATCGCAAAACGTCCTTTCTGCCATTCTTCCCAAGCCTTGTAGTTTCTTGTTGAGTACATTGAAGTGTTCTAAAATTCTAACTTAAGATTTCATATGTTCCTTTTCGGCTTTATTAGACTTACTTAAGATAGTTTCCTTACTAAGCTTTCGTATTTTGCTATTTTATTAAATTGCATGTTATATTTCATTTTATGTTTTTACATTCCGTTTGAGACGTTCAATATGAGTTATTCATACATTACCTCAAAATGCTTAAATCTGAATACCGGAATCTATGTTACAAGAGTGTATTAAAATTCACAGGCAGTCTGCAATAAATTTGAATTCGTTTAGAAAACATTTGGCCCTATGCCAGTGGCACAATGTAATAAGTAAGTAAGTGAATCGCTCAAGAACACTATTAAAAGACTTATTTAAATTAGATAGTATCTTTTTAATGTGATAAATGATTAAGGAAGTAATATTTTAGTAGCGTGCCGGCTAATGAGGCTCTGTGTTCCAACTGTAGCACTCGTGCCATGGGTTCGCCATCACTGCCTTGTATTGACACTACCTTTTCTATTTGTGGCTTTTTAAAATTCCTTTATTTCAATCTATTATCAAAACTTTTTTCACAATTAAAATTGTAGAATATTATTTTTACAGCTGCACAAAAATTTCATCTCTTACATTTAACTGTAATTTTTTCTTTTCTTTTTTAAATTAAAATAATATTAAGCAGACCAAAAATATGATACGAAAAGATTTTATTAAAATAAGTAGATTTTAATTTATTTCCATAATGTCTTCGTTTTGTTGGGGAAAAAAATAAATAAATGAAAAATGACATTTTAAAAAATAGTTCTCTAAATACCTGAGTCAATCCGTGCCGATGATAATATGTCCACTGAAAAACGGACAATAAAGGATAACGACCACACAAAATCCGAGAGAAATCATCTAAGTTAACTCATATCAAATCTTAAGGCCAATAGCAACTCAAGCGTGCAATTAAGACTTCGCAATGTGTTTTTGTTGTTCCGACTAAACGGTTGGAATATTTTGATACGGAGTTATTGTCCGTAAATTGCGGCCTCGGTGGGACGGTGCGTGCCATTCACAAGTAGGCCCCGCCTTTCACAGTTTGTGACACTTTGAATGAGCTCTTTTAGGCCACCCATCACCCACCCCATTCTAGTGGATGCAGTAGGATTATTTCTGTTAAAATATACCGCACAAACACAATCATTTAGTTGCATTGTCATCGTCTTTATGATCCTTGAGGTATTATCCAAAACCCTACAAACTTTAGTTTTGGGCCGTTTGAGAAAAGTTCTTAAACATTATGTATCTGTCATTACAATTACACCTATTAGAGAATTGCTATAAATATTTGTAATTAATTTTTATTTCTAATTTTTTTTATACATCTGGAGCGTTTATGTTTTAATGACAATGTCATTATTATTAAAGATTCTTGAAAAAGTGTGTATAATAAAAGACAATACAAATAGAAAAAAATAAAAATATAATTAACTTGTCATTAAAAAAAACTATGCAATGACGCTTTAACCCTTTTTTCAAATGAAACAAAAAAAACTGTTAATATAAAGGATTTTATATACTATACTTATGTAATGTGTATTATATTTTCTTTTGAATTTTGTTTGAACTTATTGAACAAAAGACGATTGCTCCTGTCTATAGTCTTGCCAAGACTTTACTTTGATCGGGCGAAGGAACGGCAATTATGCGTATTAAGGGTCAAGGGCTGTCAAAACAAATCATCCATAAGTGCTTTCTCCGAATAATTTAGATAATTACTCTGTAAAACTAGTAATTTCGAAATCTATATAAATTTATTTATTAAACTCGGCAAATGATTTATGTAAAGCAGAAAAAAAAATATAATTTCTCTTAAACTTGTGCACACAGAAATCCTCTGTTTTTAAATACTCATTTTTATTAATCCTTTTTCAATTACTTTCCTTTTTAAAAATGTACTCTTATAATAGTTAAATTCCATTATAAGGTGCAAATACGACACTTGTGCCCTGTATTAGAAAGATGCTGTTAGTAATTGAATTAATAAATATTTCAGTCCAATGTGTATGCGTATGGTTTTGGCTGCGTGTGTGCACCGGCGTGTTGGTAATATGATGCCATCAGTGTTCATCATGTAGGTTCTAGTGCTGAAGGACCCCCAAAATATAATAATAAAGTTTTTTTTGGCTACAAAAAAGTACTGGAGAACATTAAATGGTAAAACGTGTATGCTTTCTTTCGCATTTTTTCTTTGATCTCACTGCACGTCACTCTAAACTCACGCTCTAAACTTTTATTAGTAAACACATATATGTATAATTTTTAATTTATATTTATAGCGCTGCTTCCCGGTGTAACAGGCCAGATTAAACCCCTGACCAGAATATACCCGGGTATAATCTGGCCTAGGCCAGAATATACCCCCGGGGTTAAACTGGCCTAGGCCAGAATATACCCCCTCAGGCCGGAATATACCCCTTTGACAACATGAGGATATATAGTAAAAATTGATGAATCAAATTTGTAGACTTTCTCTTCATGTTTTTGCTTTGTCAGACAAATAAAACTCTTTTTAAGTAGCAAAATATGTTTTAATTAAAATAAAATAATAAAATATTTTACGATGAATGAAATGAGCATTACATTTTATTTGAAAAGAATGATGTCGTTGTCTCGTTTTTAAAATATAAAATCTTACATAATTTTGACGATTCTAGATCAAAAGTTACAGTCTATGCAAATATATTGAAATCAGCGAGTTATATTATTATTTTTTTTTAATTTTTTTTTTAAATAAAATTAAGTTTAACTCAATCAAGCACTACATAATTATTTTAAAACAATAATTTGAGAGTCCTTGTGTTTGTTGCTTTTCAAACCCGTGCGAACACTTAGGATTCATATCTTAACATTTAAAGACACTACTCCTTCTATACAGATGATTATTACGCCCTACGCTTATCATTATTTTATGTCTAGTCTTGCATTTGTATTAGAATTTTAAGGTTGATAGAATGTTGGTTTCCTCAGCCAACCCATTCCATATTTTGATTCAATTAGCCATGTAGTTGTTATGTAGAACAAGTGTTCATGTATTGAATTACTTTATATCTGAGGAGGATGTGGTTGTCCTCTGTTCCTGTCAGAATGTAGCTTATGGCCCTGAAGTAATCACCACCCCCCTTTATCCTTTAATATGCAAGTCTCAGTTGTTCAAGATCTTTAGTGTGGCCATAATATACAAACTTGTCAAAAGTAAGGCCAAGAGTTGTGCTAAGACGCTTTCTTCTTGAAATTTTTTTGGGGTTTAAAGTCCTAATCTGCACATGGTTTGAGACAAGTTGTATCACTATTATGTCAGTTTTTTCACCGGTGCTCTCTTGTTCCTTTTGTTGTAGGCTCCCACTCCCATTGACAGTACCTTAAACAGAATCATCGGAGCACTGATCGGGTTAAGAACTATGTTTATTGCTGTAAACTTTTAGGTTACTGAAATCGTTGGTGTTTCTGAGTATTTTGTCAGTCGATACATTCTGTAGCTTAACTCTTCCCTTGTTAATGATTCTACCCCGATGTGGGGACCAACACACCATGATTCCATCTTCAAACCCTTGCGATGAATGCGGCGATGATTCTTGATATCATAGTCATCAGCATCCTTTCGTCTCACAAGACGATGGTGCAAAGAATGTATGTGCTTCCCAATGTTTTTGCCTTTCTCATAGCTCTTCTGTCTAAAGCCTCGTCCAACCTACTCCCTTCATCTACTTTTAAGTTCTCTTTGACAACTGTGCGCCATGAAGAACAGTCTGCTGCTTCACAATCCCAGTCAGTCGTGTATATTCTGCCTGCTTTCAAGTCCTTCTGGCAGACATCCTTTAATTGGAGATGTGGGTGACCTGTCTTCCTCTTTTTCGATACCATTTGTTTCAATAGGAGGTCCTTGAGAATGTGACCAGGCTCCTTCTTTTCACACGTGCTAACCATCCATGGCGTATTTCTCTGGGGGTACTTAAGTTTCGTTGTAGTTTTATGGTAGAATTGTAAAAGTTGACCATACAGTTGGTCTTCCATGGGTCACAAAATTTACGCTCTGGTCATTTTGGAGGTTATTTTATCGTGAACAAAAGTGTGCTATTAAAGTCGCGAAATCCGATTCGTCGACTCTGTAAAGATTGGCCTAACCCAACAAGGTTGCCACCATTCACAACTTCATGCTATTTATTTATATTTACACCTTTCAAAAGAAATACGGCTTGTTTAAAATAAAATAATAGGGCGTGACGAGGTCAGAGGTTCTCTTGAATGCAGATAAAACAGAACACAATCCGTGCTTCAGAACAATAGATGAATTATGAATGCATGAAAAGCGGACCACCCAACATCAGCAAAATCAAATAAGGATTACCGTACTATTATAAGAGTAACTCAGGTAAAAATGAATTGCAATGATTAATAAAATAAAATTAATTTGTTATACTGTAATAAAGGTTTCTTTTGAATTTTTTAAGACGCCGCAAAGGCAAACCAAGCTTCAGATAAAGGTTCGGTAATACGACAAGCAACATTTGGGAAGTCAATCGATGTTTGCCACACTTTAAGTCTTGTCCTATTCTTTTATTTTGCAGATCAGCGTATAGATATTTTTCTTTAAGTTGAGGGAGAGGAGGGAGGCGCCATGCTATTTTTATTATTTCAAAAACAAAATATGCCTAAACCGTTGTTGCAAGAAAATTTAAAATGTATGAAAGGAAAAAAATCAAACAAAACATTCATGCATGATTTAATTCAACATTTAAAAAATATATATTTATTGCTATACTCAAAATAAGTACTCTTCATTTTTTTTTTTTTCATTTTCGTTTTATTTCTGTATTGTATGTTCGTTGATAAAGGCTCTTTGCCGAAACGTTCGCTGTTTTGTTACGTCCGGTCAGGCTAACCCTTACCTTGTTTACGTCTTTTCCATTCAAAATAAGTAAACACAATGTTTTGATTAATAAGTGAGGTCTCCGAAATAAATTTTCTCAACCGTTTGAAAAGCTACAACTTCAGTCCATGTCTCCGTTTAATTATTAATTTTTTAACAATCAATTCATGTATTGCTTGAATTAGTTAAGTTTAAGAAAAATAAAACTAAAAAATTTAATTTATAAAAAAAAACGCTGATTCCATTCTAAAAACGACTATCCTATCAGACATCGTAATAAAATAAATGATTTTAATATTATTTTATTGTAAATTAAACATCTTTGCTACTTAAAACATGAGTTAAACTTCTCTAACAAAGCTAAAACCCCAAAAGAATGTCTAAATACACATTCATCCATTTTTTAACTATATATCCTCATGTTGTCAAAGGGGTATATTCTGGCCTGGAGGGGTATACTTTGGCCTAGGCCAGTTTAACCCCCGGGGTATATTCTAGCCTAGGCCAGATTATACCCGGGTATATTCTGGCCTAGGCCAGTTTATACCCGGGTATATTCTGGTCAGGGGTTTAATCTGGCCTGTTACACCGGCAAGGAGCCGGGCTCACAGCGCTTCCATGGAGATAAAAACATAATATACTAATTAAATAAACATTCATATCATAATAATCACATAAATGACAATACGTTATACATCAGTATTAAATGGAAAAGACGTAAACAAGGTAAGGGTTAGCCTGACCAGACGTAACAAACAGCGAACGTTTCGGCAAAGAGCCTTTATCAACGAACATACAATACACAAATAAAACGAAAATAAAAATAAAAAATAAAATGAAGGAACTTAGCTGCGGTGAAATCCAAAGTATCCAAAAAAGTTTTCGTCAGGCTAACCCTTACCTTGTTTACGTCTTTTCCATTTAATTTTGTATAAGCCTGATTGCAGTCCTACCCCTCATTTTGTTTACTACGTTATACATCAGCTTCGTTAATCATTAAAAAGAAATGTTGTTTCGTTAATTTTGAAAATAAATTTTGAAAAGATGCGTCTTAATTGCAGTCTTGCAGGACATTGCAGTTGAAATACTACGGATGTGTAATGGAAGAGAATTCCATTGTTTGGCTACACAAAAAAAGAATGACCTTTCGCCAAATGTTTTAGATCTTGTCTTAGGAACACAGAGAATGCGTGTATCTACAGAAGAGCACAGCTGACGACTTGGTGAGTAGACCGACAAAAATTCAGTAAGTTAGGATGGGTATGAGTCAGAAAAGAAGTTGTGACACAGAACAGCCAGTTTGTAACCAATTCGGGCTTGTATGGGTAGCCAATGAAGTGAGTGAGGTAACGGAGTAACATGGTCATGTTTTTTTTTGCCATTAGAACTACTCTGGCAGCTGAATTTTGAACTCTCTGTAATTTGTCAATGCATTGTTTTGGAGCACCTGACAGAAGAGAATTGCAGTAATCAATACGAGCTAGAACAAGAGCACAGACTAGAGTTGTTTTTTTTTTGCCCTATCTGTTAAGTAATGACGGATTGAACTGATGAGTGGCAGTATAGGCAGAGTGACAGATGTGATTGATGAAGTTGTTGGTAGACATGTGTCAGAAATATTCTAGCCAAGACTCCTAGTCGATGTTTTGAACAGTATATTAGAACTAGCCACCTGCATAGAATTCGGAACAGTCAAAGTTCTGCGTGATTTATTGTTGCAGAATAGCAGTGCTTCTGTCTTATTATCATTCAGTTTGAGCTTGCTTAAAGACTTCCAAGACTTTACCTCACCAATGGACTCCTGCATCAATTGGACAGTGAAGTCAATATCAGAGGGATCAGTGTGAGCGTAAAGTTGAGTATCATCTGCAAATGATTGGCTTTTAACTGAATGCTTTTTCGAGCAGTAGAAGAAGTGGCCTTGTATACGGCACGAAAAGTACCGGACCCAAAACGGAGCCTTGAGGCACACCATAAACCAAGTCAGCTCTGTAAGAGATACAGTCATCTACAGATACAACCTGTGATCTGTTAGATAAGAATGATTGAAACCAAACCAGAACTGAGCCAGAAATCCCAAAAAAGATTTTGCAGGGTTTTAGCAATGTTTGATGGTCGATGGTGTCAAAAGCAGCACTAAGATCTAAGAGAACCAATATAGAGATTTTCCCACTGTCTAGTGCGAGTAGGAGGTCATTTGTTACCTTTAACAGGGTGGTCTCTGTGCTGTGAGAAGGTCTGTAGGCCGACTGATTGGAACTTAGAAGAGTGTTGTCGTTAAGATAAGAAAAAAGTTGTTTTAAGACAAGTTTTTCAATGACTTTTTACACAAATGAAATAAGGGATACATGTCGATTTTTTCAAATTATTTTTAATTATTATAAAATAATAGTAATTATTTATAAAATAATATTCATTCAGTATTTTCAAGAGCAAACAATATTCATTTGATTATTGAAAGGGAACTTTAAAATGATCCTTCACTGTGATTTTCAAGTTTTTTTTAAATATTATATTACTAAAGATTATATTAATTAAAAAATAAATAAGTATTTTTTTAATAAATATTTTTAAAAATAATAATAAAACTGAGTCTTAAAAACATATTCCTTCATCTCATCATGAATCAGTCTAAAATAGCATAATTTTACTATTAAGAGTGGATCTATTTTTTTTTTCGTCATATCTTCGAATATGTTAATTCGCTCAAAGGCATAATGCTTTCATTGGCATAATCATAAAGCACCCATTTTTTTTTAATAGTAAAACAAGTTAACAGAACGTTTACTATTCAGATATATTAAAGCAATAATACAACATTAATTTGTTAACTGTCGGGTTTTTATGAAAAAAAATGCGTTTATATATTTGAAATGTCTGGCCTGTCTTTTCGAGTTTTGAACAGCAACTCCTGATTCATACCAGATAAGGGTTTGGGTCTTTTGCAAATATGTTAAGAAAGTCCCAAGGATTTGCATGGGCCAAAAAAAAAAATCCCGAAAAGGTTTACTGGATTTCCTTGAAACTCCAAAACACTCTTTAAAAAATAGCAATATTTTTTATGTTTATCCAAACCATAACAGCTATCGGGTTGAAACAAACGCTAAACGATAGCTAATAATATTTCGAACAATGTTGGAGAAGGAATTTTCGAAAAATCTTTTCCTTTGTTCGACTCCCGTAATTTTAGCAGCAATTGGTAGACAGCATTTTTTTAAAAAATACTTTTAGAATTATCGGTTCAAAATTACTTTTAATGTAATCTAGGATGTTAGTTAGATCTAATTGGGATTTGCCGCTTTGTGAATGCTATTGTTATACTGTTGCGTGGTGTGCATTAAATTGCCACATTCTTGGTGTGATTTAGCGTGAGGGCATATGACATCATATTTTGTTGGTTTTAGAATTATCGATTTGAAAAGACTCTAGAATGATTTCTCTTGAATGCCAAACTCGGAAATTCTTGGGTGAAGATTGATTTTAAATGCTCAATCGAGTTTTGATTACTTGTTGTTTTATTTTTTAAAATATAAATCAGAATGAATTCAAAAAAGCATAAAATGTTCTCATTACATTAAAAAGCGCAACAAACGTGTGTGGTAGTGGAACACATACATATGGTTTTTTTAAAACAACAAATGAACGTTACACTGTAAACGCACCAGTTTGTCTGTCATGAGACAGTCTCCAGTCCCCGGGACGCGGTAATTGTCCTGTCAGGAAATATTCCCGCAGTGAAGCGCACAGGCTGATCCTGGCGAGGAAATGGCCCTAACTGACAGACATATTGCAGAGTTTCGGGGAACTTTCAACTAATTATCTTTGACTGCTCCATTCGCCAAGACGGCAGTCAACTGAGACCCTGCTGTTTGAGCTGTTTTGACATCGTGTTCGCTAGCAGGCGGCCTCTCAGGCATGAATCAAACAAAGCAGGAAACAGTGGGTACGTTCAGCTAGTCTTGCGTAGCCCCATTGCTTTACCAAACTCCCAGCCTTGTTGTGGCTTAGTTGTATCAACAATTTTTAAGATAAAAAATTAACAATTAAAAAAAGAACATAATTCTCTCTTGTTGAAGCGCCTTGGGGAGGGGGTGGTGCTAGTATGGCTACGGCCCCAGGCTATGCAAAATGTGTTTTTTCAAGGTTTACGGCCTATGTGTTTTACCTGTCGGTTCCAAATGTTACACCGAGTGCTGGATAATTTACCTATTTGCCAAATAAACTATAGCTCTGGAGCACCTTCTTATTGCCCCCATACCCCGGATTTTTTTTCATATTTGGAACTCACATAGAGTATCTGGACTTCAAAAAGTGCCGCCTAATCTCAAATAGCTTAAGGCCCCATCAAGTCTGAATCCGGCCCTGCTTACACCCAAGGCATCGCGTGCTGCTGCTGGAAATGCTTACAAAACTTATGTTCAACTGGTACTTTTAACGAAACTATACATCTGCTTTTCACAAAGTGCGCCGTTGTCATGGAATGATACACCGAGTTGACCTCAAGATAATATAGTAACATGTTACAATTGTATGTGAAGAATGTCACATGAAAGAAATAAGGCCCACGCTTTAATTTTAACTGGGTGGTGGCCTGCCTCATCTTTAAAAAAAAAAAACAATTTAAACAATCTGACCCGAGATACAGGGCCGGACAAACACTCGGTCTTTCCGGGCAAATGCACGGAGTAAAATAATCGAGGGGCGCAAAATTCATTTTATGAAATTGCGGAGGAGCGATCCTGATATTGAAATTTTAAAAACAAGTCCCAAAAAATGGGAACTTAAATACTTTTTAATAGTGTAACGAATAAAAGTATCATTTCAAATTATAAATGATTCATAACTTTATAAGGTTATTACTCATAAATTTGATTTTAACCCAGGCCGCATTGACGAGAGATTATTTCGTTCTTCCTACGTCGCTAATGGTGTAGATAGGATAGTTGTACGAGAAACAAATTATTTTAAAATTGTTAAATGGGCGTCCCCGACGAATTCTGTTTAATCAAATTTTACTTGTGACATAAAGTTGTAAGCCTCACTTTTGCGCCCCTGTACCTTGGAGCCCGGGGATATATTTACCACAATTCCCCACATTATGTTGTTGTGTCTTGGATCGGTGCACAGTACAAAATAGTTGAACCTTGATTTCCCTACTGATATGAGCGGACGTAGGTTCACATCAAACAATTTAGACATCTCACCATTGGAGAGTAAATAATAAGAACTGGTTAAATAATTCTGTAGCTAAAGATTCTGTTTTATTTTTATGCTTCAACTGCAATTCTTTTTCTGTACTTAAATGGTAACTGAGTATGAGATATTAACTTATGGCAATCGCATTAGCAAACTCATGCAGGGCAAAAATTATGATATTGCTTTGGCAAGAAAACTTGAGACTCTCCAATATTTTTTTAAAAAAGACTCTGAGATCAATCAGCTGAAAAAAAATTGATTCAGAGGCGTCGCAATGGGGAGCGGGTGGTGCAGACCACATCATCACACAAGGTGACACCAAGTGTTAAATTCTGTATTTTCCCGTTACTTCGCACTGGGAGACTCGGTGGAGGTTTGTGGGAGAAGTCTTGAAGGGGTGACACCATGGGCTCACGCACTGGGTGACACAAATCTTAGTGACGTTACTGAACTCAATACAAGAACGTTTAAAGAATACGAGGTGGAGCCCACACAATAAATGCACTAATTTGAATTATTATACCAGATTGTCCATACTGCAAACTAGGCTTTAGAACAAATATTTCCTCAGCTGCAACATCACAACAGTAACTTTTTAAAAATATATATATAATAAATAATAACTAAAAGATGTCAGTTCTTCTGTGATTTGGCTAATAGATTAATACTAATAGCCAAGATTTGGAAAGCATTTTAACGGATGGAGAATCAGCGGATACACCATTTCTAACGAAATATCACAGATGAATTCTCTATTGAAAAATATTTATAGCCTTTGGATGTTTTGAAATTGATAATAAAAACTAAATATTGAACCGAACGTTATGTTGTTTTTTTTTGGTCATCAAACTATTCCTATACAGCTGTATTACTCTTGTATTTTTAAAATTAATTTGAAATTTTCATACCAGGTCCTAAACTTAAATGCGTTATTTAACTTGTTTTTAATGCTAACTATGTTTTAAAAATTTATACTGATTTTATTATTTTAAAAAAAAAGTTAAATATTAAGTTAAACTAAAACGTTTACATATCGCCATTCTTTTTAAAAAAATATTTTTAAAAAATAATAATGGGGCCATCTATAATGTACGTCACGCTCCAGAGGGGGAGGGGGTGTAAGAAAGTTTGACAGTTTGTGACAATGGGGTGTCCGGCCATGTGTGACGTCACGGTGTTTTATGTTAAATTTTAATTAATTTGTTAATAAAAAATATATTTTTGTACAAAAGTAGGACATACTTTATAGGTGGGGGTCGGAGATTTGTGACAGTTTGTGACAGGGGGGAGTTAAAAATTGTCAAATATAGCGTGACAATTGTAATAAGTTTTCAAATATAATTTTTTTACAACTCATTGGACCTTTATGTAAGGTGCCTTGAAATAACACTTGAGAAATGGGACTTAGCAATATTTTATATTGTTAATATGCAGTTTTTTTTCCATCCTACGCGTAACTTTTATTTCATTTTTTAAAACAAAAGTTATTTCAGAATATTGTAATTATCTTTTAAAATGTCTTTAAGACAAGTGAAAAACGCAATAAAACAAAACATGTCAATCGCCTGTTTTTGTTACTTTCTTCAAAATTTTTAGTTACAGAAAATACTGAAACATTTTTTTGATTTATTAAGAAATAATAAGTTATTAATAATATTTTGTTTTTTTAACATACAAATTTCTGCATTGTAAAAAAAAAGATTTTCAAAGTGTAAACTTTACAATATGCTTCTTTTTTTCTTTCAGGAAAATGATTTTAAAAAATTAAACATTGTTTTTATTTAATTAACAATAACAAAATTTAAATCCATTGACATTATATTATTATACTGAACTACTTCTACTTCTATTTAAATTTTAAAAATTGCCTGTTTTTGTTACTTCCCTTGAAATTTTCAGTTCCATGACATCATACATCTTATTTTAAGCTTTAATCAAAATTATTGATTAATTATTCAGTAAATTTTCAAAAGTTAATGATTAAATTTAAACTAATCGATAACATCCCTAGTTTATAATAATTTTAAAACTTGAGACCCTTCGGAAAATCTGGATCCTAAGTTCATAAGCTACTTACTTACATGAATGATGTCACTATGCTTGATGTAGTGGTAAGGTAGTGACTGCGAGTATGTTAAAATGTTCATATCCGGTCTCCCTCTTTAATGTTTAATTAAAATGTCAACTAGCTGCCTACATTGGTATACTGTTATTAATCAATAAATCCTATTTTGGGAAAGTAATTTAATTTTAACGAAATATCAATATTATTTGTGAAAAAAAATGCTTAACAAATTTCATTAATTTAAAAAAAAATATATATAAATAGTTTATAAAGCTCAGCAAATAATGCTTAAACTTTTTGAAATACTGTGCACAAGTTTTACTGAGCTCTCTTGTGTAGCAAAACAACCTGAATAGAATTAAGTAAATTGGTTACATTTACTTTTCAAATAGTTTAGTATAAACGTGTTTATCTTTAAACTGTAAATGTCATGGACATTCCATTCCTGGTTACAACAATCACTCTGTTGTAACAACTAGTGTATAAAGACAGTGAACTTAGTAATTTCCTTTCAGCCACCACCATTTCCTGAACATGCTGGTGGCCAAACTTATTTACTCTATGCTACCTTATTTTAATTTTTTTTAAATTACCACAAACATGAGGGAAGTAATTCAGATCTTTAAAACTGTAGTTATTAAAGTGTATACATTTTCTCAAAGTTAAGTATCAAGTTAAGTTATGTAATGGTAATTAACAGTTAAGTTAATAGTTATAAGTTATAAATATAGAAGAATAAAATTACTCAAGGGGGACAACTGTAAGATGAATGGAAAAATCTGGTATACCACCAATGCCCAGAAGGCATATGTCCGTAAAATCATTGAGCAGGTGACACAAATTCACTTGCCCCTTGTAACCTTTCAAATTTTTACAAAAACTTTGTTAATTAACTCTTAGCGTCATAAATCTTGGTGATGCCTGCCTTGCTTCTAATCCTAAACCGCAGGCTAGCGCCTTGATAGTATTTTCTTTAGAATTAAAATCACAAAAAGTAAAACCTCTTTAGTGCACGAAAGAAGATTAAGGAGACTTCCGGAAAAGTCAATTCTTGCTATCCACCTGTGCTTTTGCTCGTTTCATTAAGTTTTGTGGTAGTTTTTACCGCTTTTTTAGAAGATGTTATTTTGAGATGGTTTTTTTTCTTCAAAAAATAGTCCTAAACTGCATGTAAAAACAGCACTAAATAACCATTCTGTAAGCTTATCCTTAAAGATGAAGTCAGTATGACAATTAACATATTTTAAGCAATTTTTAAAAATTCATAAACCAGTTCATTGCAATGTAATTGAAATCCTTTCAGGACCGAGGCATAAGTTTACATGTTATGTTAAAGAAAGTTAAGAGTTTAAGAGAAAAAAAAAGGATATTCACTAATTGTTATGACATCTATGGCACAATGTAACAATAGAGCTATTTGATACTAACTTTCAACACTAGACTATCCACAAGTCAATGAAAACCGTATTGAAACTATAAGGTATCAAGGGTTATGACTCATCAAATACACAATAAAACAACAGTTATCGCAGCAATTTATTTATACAAAAATTATCATCTTTCATGTCATTTACAGCAATAAAATAACTTTAGTAAAAAACCAAAGTCACAGAATCATTCACACACAAGCTGCGTCACTGATGGCAACATTCATCAACTTTTACACAACCAATTTTTACTAAAAATATGTACATGGTGATAACCTTATTGGGTCTTCAACATTAATAAAGAATTCAAACAATTTCTATCCTCCTAATTCTCTTGTGCATCATAAAACTATTTTTTAGACAGTTTTTTTGTCCTAAAATTAAACAATATTTAGTTGACACATACACCTACCTAAGGTCCAACAATGTTAACTCATTTCAAACAAACATCCATTGTCACAAAATCAACACACAACTCTTCTCTACATTCTTATTTACACACACCACATCACAACACTCAATTCATCCCACAATCATGTATCAGATGGAAACCCAAACACCCTGACGATGCCAGCATCCCTGTCGCGCCTGTCATCACAAGCGTAGGCTAGGAGATGTCTTTTAGGATGCCAGGCCACTGTAAATGTAGGAGAGTCACATGTAATCTGGTGTAGCCTTTCTCCTGTAAAATATAGAAAATGTACTTAGGAAAGCACAGCCTAAAAGGAGATAAAAATACAACAAAAAACGCCTTCATTATGAATATTATTATATTTAAATTGCAAGATATAATTTCTCAAAGACAAGAAAAGTAGTTAAAATTATTATGCAGTAAAGTAAATAATAAACACATGGAAAGCATAGAAAGAGAACTATGGTAAATGCTAGAGCAAAATTTTAAAAATGTCCTTGTTTAAAAACTTAAAGGGCTTACCAGTTTCAACCTCTCCAATGTCAATAATAAGATCTTCTGATGCAGATGCCAACATTTTCCCATCATTGCTAAAACTCAGAGTACGAACCGGCCACTCTAACCTAAAGAAACAGTGGATATTTTAGAATTAGCAAAGTGCTGAAAGAGATGAAATTTAAACAAAACTTACTTGCTGCTTTCAAAATGTTTTACTTTTTTGGTTGTCTTATTCATGTGATGATACCAATGCATGAGCCCTCTCTTGTTGAGAGTGAAGTAGATTAACTCACAGCGTGACTTTTTTTGACATGTCTATTTGGTACAATAGAAGGATTTATTTATTTAAGAAAACTTAAAATAGATCAGGCTGCAGGGTTTATTGTTACAGAAGTCATCACACCACCAATGGGAATCCAACTTAATTTCACTTTTTCTAAGATGGATTATCATCAAAGTTCAACAAATCCCATCCACCTGGTTTGCTTGGTGACCAGCAGATCTTCGTAGGATCTATTCCCACATTTTAGGACTGAGTTCCATCCCCAGCAAAACACAGGACAAAGTTATACTTTCAGACTCTATGTATGATGCAGCCTGTCTCTGAAAGGAAACTATTCCTGCATATGGTGAACAACTAACAAAAGATGACTTTTTTTTACATGTTCTCAAAGCTGATCATTTCTACGTTTTTTGAGGTTGCTGTTGGAGAAAAAAAGGGAGTGAGGAGAGGGAGGCTTATTGGCAAAATGTTTTTCTTCCTTATGTCATGATATCTTTATATACTAAAAATGTATGATTACTAAATAGATTCATAATTACCTTGCAAATGTTCGCATGCACACCAATTCTGGAAGGTTCCACAGACTAACAAGAGCATCTGCACTTCCTATTGCAAAGTACTGCCCCGTGGGATCAAATTCAATACAAATGCAATTAGCAGGATGAGCATTTAGAACATGAAGTGTCTTGAGCTCCGGGTAACTGAAATATATGAACAAGCCACATGTTTCAACACATCATCTGAACGTAAATTTACTTGCTTAAATTTGGGTCACTCGTGTATTATTTTATTTTATAACATCTGATTTGCAATACTATAATGTTAACATTGTTAGATCCCCTGTTTTAGAGGGGGAAAAAAAGACAGGTTTATCCGTCTTTAGCTGTAACAAGTTAGCTTTCCCTAAGTTAGTATTGAATCTAGTGAGGCTCACTGGTATCTTTTGCTGTGTATATCTCAAAGCATTTTGATGTTACCTACATTCAAGTTAGAGCTGGGAAATTAGTCTTTACAGGTTTTGGCAGGATTTTGCAGAAGTTGCTAAATCCCCCAAAACCTCCACACAAAAAAAATATTTGAAGTTGACATTCATAAGCCAGGGTAAAGAGAATACAATGACATATGAATTAATTAAATTTTTCTTATTAAATGTTATATTATTTTTAACTCTTAACATCAATTTGCCTTCTCTATATATTTAACTGAAAATTCAATTAGTGTTTTGATAGTTAGCAAAATAATGTTAAATGTATCATATTAAATACTATAGTACAAACAGGTTAACTACAGAATTCCTTATTTTCATACGGCTTTGATTTTGACATACCTAAATATGTGTACACTGCCATGACCACTGGTGAGAAAAAAAAGATCACCATCATTGTTCCATGAAATTTCATTGACTTCAAATTTAAACTGCTCTTCTGCTTTAGATCTATGGGTTTTTACATCTATAAATGTCACAAGGTCATCCTTATTTCCAACAGCTATGGTGCTTCCATCAGGTGACCAGCAGATGTTTATATTTTCCCCTTTAGAAAGAAATCTATCAATATTAAGCAAAAAACTCAAAGGCTCATAATCCCCAACTACGATTTCCCAAAGCAAAATTTTATTTACATTCAATTTATTTTTAAAATATACATTTTTTTTTTCTGATCATTTTAATCCAAATGGACTTCATCATAAAATGGTAAACTTAAAAAACTTTGCTTTGAATATTCTGAAAATTACACACTTCCCCTAAACAATAAACCAATACAAGGAAAAGTCATTAAAATAGGTTCTATCATACATTACTTTAAAAAATCAATTTTAGTAATATTTGGAGAACATCATCAAAGATAATTGGGAACAATGGATACATGTTTTCCATTGAATTAAGTTTGTTTAGGACTGTTTAGGATTACAATTAGACAAATTCAGATTTAAATCTGAATACTCATGTGAAGTACATTATTATGAATGAAGTACATTATTAATTGTGAAATATTTTTTAAAATGCACAAATAATGTATTTCCAATAGTAAATCTATCACTGTGTGCCTTAAAATCAAATTAAAAAAGCCATATTTTAAAACAAATATTTAATTCTCTAAACAAGCAAATTTAGAAGCTCTGTAGACATCATAAATTGACACAGTTTCAAATATGCAAATACGAAAGAATTCTAAAACTTAATTTTCTTATATGTGTAAATATACCATGGTGAAAATAGTAAAGCATGTGCTTGAAAATGCTTGAATGAAAAAAAATGAACAGAGAAATCTTCATACAAATGCCAATGTTATGGACAATTTATAGTTGTACCCTAAGAACTTATGAAGTCATTTTTGCCAGAGACATCTTACATTTTATTTTCTTTAAATAACTATTTAACTAACAAAAAAATAAATTTTTATCATTAAGTCCACTATCTGCAATTTGAAATTAAGGCTCAGTTACTGCAGTTGCCTCTAAGATGTAGAGGAGAACAAAGCCATCATTAACTGTATTACACCATAGAACACTAGGTCATTACTATTTTCAATATTTGAGTATCAATATTTTAGAATGGAATGGTGTTTTTGTGGCAAATAAAAACATTTATTGCAAAAATGCTTAAGAAAATCAGTAAACACGAAATTATATAATGGTCCCTACAAACTAGAATTTATGTTTCTATTATCTTTTTATGCAAAATTCTTTTAGCACTTTACAATTTTTCATTCACATATATTTCGTGTAAAATTATTCTCACAGTATGTATAATTTTAAAGCAATGTCTTAAAACTTATGAACAGTTTGATTTTTAGGACTTAATTTTTAATAATTTAAAATTCTTGTTCTGATTTACAAAAAAAAATTAATGATCCTTCTATATCAAGGGTATTTTTAAATTAAAAGACAGGATACTTACAATGCTCACACTAAAACATAATTTGATTTTTTAGATATAATAGAAGCAAAGGAGTTAAAATCCTATTATTTAACATCAGAGGCGTCACTAGGGTTGGTGTCACCCGGGGCGGTAGCTCATGGTGTCACCCCCTCATGATTTAACCCATAGAAATCCTCTGAGTTTTCCAGTGCCAAATAAAGGGAATATATAGAATTTTACAGTCTGGTGTCACCCGGGGCGGCCAGCCCCCTCCCCACCCCCCTGTTTAACATACACTATCATCCACTGCGTTTCCATTAAAATACACCTTTACATGCCTTAGGAATAAATTTTGATCTTCTCAATACTCCATGATATATTTTTATACCTTTGGTGTTAACTGTAGCTGCAGCTTTATTTGTACGGGCATCCCAAATACGTACTGTTTTGTCACCACTTGCTGTTGCTAGTTGATCAGGGTTTCGAGGATTCCAGCACAACTGATCAACACTAGCGCCATGACCTCTGAACACTGTATAGTCTTTTGTCTTTAGATAAGTAGACAATTATATTCATTGTTATTATCATATAGGGTATTATCTTTAAAACAGAATACTGAAATATCATCAATATACACATGTTTCTTTTTTAGAAGTGGAGTTATGATTTTTTTTGCCTCTTATATAACCTATATAATTTATTTAAAAACTTGTGACCCAAATTTCAAAATTCTGTACTTTTTCCATCACAACTTTTTAAATTTTAGAGATATGGTTATCAAATTTTCAGGAGACATTCACAATCCAATGATCAAGGAATTTTTTTAAGCATATCAAGATTTTGAATTTCGTAAAAATATATTTGAAAGCTTGTTGAAGAAAATCATACCGAAAATAATTATTTATATATATATATATTATATATATATTTATTATATATATATATAGATAAATACAAATCAGTACAAACAGTTGCATTCCAAATGTATTTTAATTAGTTATATTGTAAATTTAAATCAATAACTATGATTAAATGTTTGAATGGTAAGTATTTGACTTTTAAAATATAACTGAATTCGAGTTAAAATAAATTATTTTTGGAAATACCCCACACCCTGAAACCTGATTACTGAAATTTCAAATTAAATTCTATTAGCATTTGAAGATTAAAGTATCTCATTAAATGATAATAAGAACATTTTTACTGTCAATTTCTAAGTAAATAACTTGTATTATTTATTCCATGCACATTTCTACAAAATGTCATTCATAACGTCCATTGTCCTTGCCTTATCTGAACTTATTAAATACATATTTAGCAATGGAAGATATTCAGAGTTCTGCAATGAAATATTATTTTTATATCTTGTAATTATTTCTGTTTCCTATGTTTGTTTTAATTGACTTTTATTTCTTTTTTTTTATATATATGTAAAAAATATTAATTGTTTTTCAAATGTATATGTCCTCATCTTTGTAAAAAGAAGGTAAAATATAACCAAAAAAAAAAAGTTTTACATCAAATATTAAATAAAAGGATTACAACAGTAACACTATTATCATTATTAATTCTAAAGTAAGTATCAGTTTGGACTTAGCATTAGTAAAAATTTCTAATTATGCTCTTATAATTAACTTTAATATTAATAGGATACCACATAATTATAAATAATATAACTAAGTAATTAAAATGTATACTAATACTATAGAATTATATACAAGAAAACTAATAGTATTTATGGTATAAGTATAATGTTAATTGGACCTGTATTTCTTTGTAAACTGACTTAATATTACTAATAATTAATGGTTAATAATAGTAATAGTGATTTAATTATTAACTCTTAAAGTCGCAAAGCGTCGTAATGCGTCTCTTCCCGCTATCCCTAAAGCGTTGTAATGCGTCCCTAGATACAAATCTCGTTAGAAATGAGATCTCGGAAAGTAAAAACTCTTCAATGCTTGAAAACCGATGTATTTGACTTCCGGCAATGGCGGCCTTTGCCGGCACTAGTGTTAACGCTCGATTCGCGATGTTTTTTGGTAGTTTTAACGGGGTTTTTTTCGAAGATACGTTTTCGTTATACTTCATTACTAAAATAATAGTTCTAAACTACAGGTAAATATTGTTTCAAACTCAGTACGGTCTTTTGGATGCGTAAAATAGCCATTCTTAGCCTTAAAAATGAAGTCAGTATGACAATAATATTATAAATGGATTTTACGCAAATTTTTTAATTTCATAACCGGTTGATCGTAATACGGGAAATCCTTACGGGACTGAGGCGGAAGTTTTCCAAAAACCTTATGGGGCTTTAAGAGTTAATTAAGATTAGTAATACTAGTGGTTATTCATTTCAATTTTATTGATTTATTTTCATCCATCATAGATCATTATTGGGTTTATTAAAGTGATATCATCCCTTTTACATTACTTTTATATAAATATCATTGTTTTATTTGTATTCATTCAGATGTTAAATGATTGCAATTATGCATAAACTATAGTGCTGAGTAGTCTTTCTTAGAAAACTAACACGCCGGTGAACAAGAAAAAGTCGGCCATATTTGTTTTTTTACGGTGCCGATGTTTGGTCAAAATATGAATGGAGGTCTACCACTTATGTTAAAAGGCTACATTGATGAAATCAATGATTTTCCAAACAAAATTAATATGATTATTACTTATGTTTTAGTCCAAGTAACTTATGTTAATTAAATACAGAATATTTAAGACATTAGTACCTTAACGATGTTGCAAGAGACACAGAAAATTCTCCAGTGAACACCGCGTTGCATGAATAGTGATAGCGTCAGTGGAAACCTACTAATTGACGTACTCAAGGCCCAAATTTATTTGTTTTTCCGATTACTGTGACGTAAAACGACTAATTCGGGGATCTCCGTAGAGCTAATAAAAATTTTATGAAAAAATATTTCCGAAAATTTACAACATGAGCAGATCGATGCGCGAAAGAGTATTGAAGTGCCTAGTATGTCATAACGCTATCAAAATCCCGTCAAATCGTCTGCTGCTACAACAGTCACTCGCTATGTCCGCAGTTTTGTATTGGATTAATTCGCATCTAATAATTATAAGGGGAGGCGTTCCCCCTCCCCCATTTCTTTTTTTTTTGAAACCCCACCTCGTTGTTATTTTATTATTTATTTCAAATTTTAAGGGGAGGGGGAACGCCTCCCCTTAGACCTCTTTCCCGGTGAGGGATACAACCGAGGAAATAGAACAACAAAGGGAAGTAACTAAAACATAGCAACCGTACAGTCCTGGACGCGACCAACTTTCCGGCCGCCATCTTGGATCTGTACAACGATAATTAGCCAAGTTTTTAATTAATAATATGGCTAATTATCGTTGTACGGATCCAAGATGGCAGCCGGAAAGTTTGTCGCGTCCAGGACTGTACGGTTGCTATGTTGTAGTTACCTCCCTTTGTTGTTCTATTTCCTCGGTTGTCTACCTCACCGGGGGCGGGGTCTAAGGGGAGGGGGAACGCCTCCCCTTAAAATTATTAGATACAAATCATCGAATACGAAACTGCGGACATAGCGTGAGATGCAATAATCAATAAGCGCGAGAATTTGAAGGCTCGCTCTTTTTCCGATTTGCCACCGTAGCACAAACATCGCATTGGGAATTTATTTGTGATTTTCTAAATGGAAGAAGCAGATGTGTTTTTCTAGTGATATTTCGGAAGGATATAACTCGAGAATTATTTATAAGGTGTATTTTTCGTGATTTTCTTCCATTGCCCGGCCCATTTCATTTTCAGCATTTTCCCCTCATTTGGGGCTTTCGATCCGCCCGCCATCTTTGTGACTTGCATAGCAACCAAAGATGGCGGCCAGAAAAGACCTTATTTCACCCTGATCCGTACAACGATAATTTACCAATAATATTAATATGTATTACTAATACTAATGTCAAATGTTATGTCTAATTACATTACAAATTACAATGACTATGACGACAACTTATTTTATTTTTATTATATTTAATTATTATATTAGTTATTATTCAGTTATTACTATTACTATTACTTACCAATCTGTCTTTATCTAGCATATAAATGCAAACAGTTTTATCAAATGATCCTGAGGCCAGTCTGCGTCCATCACAACTCCAAGCAACAGAATGTACTTTCGCTGTATGTGCTTGAACATCGCGTGTTCTACTGTTCGATTCAAAGAACTTTTTCATTTCATCGGCGTAAGTCGCCATGTTGCTTAATGCTACATACGGTGAGTTGTGGGTAATGTATGTCCATTTAATTTACTTTTAGTTTATTTTTAAAGTATTTATTCAATTTCAAAGATAAAATCATACGTGGGCTTAAATTATAGCAACTAAGATGTTTAATTTTCTAAATCTCAGATATTTCTGTTTTTTGTGATGTAAAGAAAAAATTCGAAAATAAAAAATGTAGCTAAAATATTCATGGGTGATTTTTACTCAATCACCGTAAAAGTTACAAAAGTAAAAAGTAAAACCATTAACATTAAAACAAATTTTGTAATTAAAAAAAAATATATATGCACAACACGCCATAGTAAATCTATTGGTAATAAGAATGCACACCGAGAAAATCTCAAGATCTGTGCTAGAATGCCACAGACTGACAGAGGTTTCTAATTTTCTCACATTTCAAGGGCGGCATTTGTGGGCAGTTGAAAAAGTGCAGTCGACAACCTCACTTTATTTATATTATTATTTTTTAAAGTGGTAAAATTCAAAAACTTTAAAATCCTAATAAAAAAATGGGGCCGTTTTGACCGGGGCCGTTTTGTCAGGGGCCGTTTTGACGGGTCACCTTTTGACATAGATAAAGAAAATTTCAATATTGAAAGAAAAAGGATCCAGGATTTTATAGCTGTGCCCTAACTACTAGAAGAGGCATTGCATTAGAAAAATTGGGGGACAGGTCCTTTTATCTATTAAAATGTATTGAATAGTATAGATAATATAATTATGTACCCAGCATAAAGAATTTTTAATAATTGCTATCAGTATTGCTAGTTGTGAAAGGAGCTTCTCCTTTAATAATTAAAAAAAATCTTCGTTCCAAAATGAGTGAAAAAAGACAATAAAATCTTTCAATATTGACCATAGAGCAAAATATTACAAATAATGTGAAATTTTGATAGCATTATACACGATTTTTCTATTATGAAAGATAGTAAAGTCAATGTATAAAAAATATGTTTACATACTAATGTATTACATGTATACAATTTCTTTCTTAAATATCAGTTATCTATATATACAAAATATAAGCATATTACTTGGTAATTGCTTTTGGAATATGTGTTCCCCCAAAAGGTGGTGGGGGGGATGACCTGCTACCTCAGTAACTTTCTTGTTGCCTTTAAAACAAATCTTTTATTCTTATATGTGTGGATTTATAGTTATATCATTTTATGCGTAAACAAGGTAAGGGTTAGCCTGACAGGACGTAACAAAACAGCGAACGTTTCGGCAAAGAGTCTTTTTCAAAGGACATACAATACACAAATAAAACGAATATAAAAAATAAAATCAAGAAACTTAGCTGCGGTGAAATCCAAAGAATCGAAGAAAGTAAAGCTGAGAGATGACAGAGCAAGTTTATATAGGAAAGCAGAGAGTGGGTGGGGCAAAACGCCTAGGTGGTCAAGACGAACACCACATTCATCCCATAATAAATTAGTATAAACAAACAAAAATTTCAAATATCTAGGGGTAACTATAAACGAACACAATGAGATTATTTCAGTTGTGAAAGAACGGTAAACAGCAGGCAACTGCTCCTACTTCAACTTCAGCTTACAAAAAACTTCTAATAGAAGCAGAAACCTCTCAAAAGGAACAAAGAAAATAATATACACTATTCCCCTGGCACACTATTACAAAGCCGGTAGTAAATTACGCTTGTGAAACTTGGACCCTGACCAGAAAGGCTCAACACTTGGGAGAGGAAAATCCTATGGGAAAATATATGGCCCTGTAATAGAAAATGATATCTGGAGAATTCGTACAAACCAAGAACTATACCATCTGTACAAAGACCCATTTATAGTCACACTAATTAAAAAAGGAAGACTACGCTGGACAGGACACGTTGAAAGGATGCAGAATGAAGAGCACTAAAAAGTATTTACAAACAAAAACCAGGTAGCAGGCGACTCACTGGTTACCCAAGACTGAGGTGGATCTATAATGTGGGGGTTCGAGCATGGAGAAGGAAAGACATCGATTGATCCGAGTGGAAGGATGTGGTGGAGCAGGCCAAGGCCCTACATGGGCTGTAGCGCCACTGATGATGATCATGAGGTAACTGGTATGCACAAAACGGTCTTGGCAAGGAGTGAGACATTATCAGATATCGGTGTTCATTAACTTTTCACCATTGTAGGGGCTTAATGGCTTCAGGCTGGATAGCGAAGTCAACAGTGCGCTCGCCTCACAAGCTGAGGGGCGTGGGATCGAGCCCACGCAAAGCCACAATAAGGCTACCAAGCCCCGAGAAACGAAACATTAGAACTCCCTATGTCCCACAAGGTTATGGGAAAGAAAAAGAAGAGTTCATCAGAAGAGCTGTCGTCATTTTATGTCTCTGAGTCAGACTCCATTATTGCCATTAGCTTAATTATAAATACACTCTTCATTTGGTTTGATAAGCAGGCGAAGTGTTAGAGCCATGGTAGGCAAACTAAACTTTATCAACATTTTGAACATTCCTATCAGTCAATAGTTTAAAACCGAAATGTTCGTGCATTCGTCAGAAAGTTTATTATTTTTTGACAGCTATGTTTTATAATTTTTTAATTTCTTTAATGGAAATGACCTTTCTGTTTTGCATGTTCCTTTACCCTTAAATAAATTATTATCTACTTATTGGTATTTTAAGCGCCTTTTACAAAATTATACTACTACTAATAATAATAACTACAATTTGATAATTTATATATCGAAGGACCCAGCAAGAAGTTGGGCTCACAGCGCTTCACATAAAGAAAATAGTAAAAAATATAGATGCATTCAATATAATATAAAGCATTTATATCCTCAATACAACATAAAATGACGTAATGATGCACTTATGCTACTTTAATTATTCATAGAAATATTCGATTGTTAGTAAATTAATTTTGAAAGTAAAGTTTCAAGAGATTTTCAGTACTGTCTTGAATGCCTTAATAGTTTGAGTACTGCGAATGCGCAATGATAGAGATATCAATTGTTTTAGGGCACAAAAAATAGAAATACCTTTTGCGAAATGTTTTAGGAACAGAGAAAATGCATGTGTCTGCAGAAGATCGTAGTTGAGTTGGTGTATATACAAAGAGAGGTTCATTAAGATAGGAAGGGCATGAGTCAGAAAAAAGGTTACGACAGACAACAGAAAAATTGATAATCAATGCGTGCTTGTGCAGGGAGCCAACAAAGTGAATGAAGTAGAGGAGTATTATGATTTTGTTGTTTTTTTCCTTTACGAACTATAGCCTGACAGTCTGAAATTTCTATTGTTTTTCTATGTATGAACCCAAAGAGTCAATGAAAGTAAATTTCACCGCAGCTATGTTTTTATTTTTTATTTTTCATATTTGTTTTATTTGTGTATTGTATGTCCGTTGAAAAAGGCTCTTTGCCGAAACCTTCGCTGTTTTGTTACTCGCGTCCTATCAGGCTAACCCTTACCCTGTTTATGTATTTTCCATTTACTTCATTAATATTAAGTTTCCCACATCACATCCATTAAAGTAGCGTCTCCCTGACATAGTTAAATAACGCTGACTGTGTACAGAAATGAAATCGATATTGGCACTTAACCTGTTGCCCCCCCCCCCTTAAATTTGAAGATAGAGTAATTACCGGTAATCATTAGTTTTTGAATCTTTAGATTTATAATCATAACCATTTCATATTTGTCTTGTTTGACAACATAAGGAATGTTAAAAGCAATCATAGCAAATTTGAGAAATATAAATACGCAATAATCTTTTGTATAGACGGAGCGTCTGTAACAGATAAGATCAGCTTCCGAGGCATATACTCTATCATCTATGATACAATTTAATAAACATCTCATTATTCCTCTCAGCTGCAAGAAATTAAAATTTGAAAGTAACAGCTTGTAGCCAGAAACTCAAGTCGGGGAGGGGGAGTCTGTCACTACAAAAAGCATTCAGATCAATACGAGTTACACAGTTGGTTCTCTTATAAATTCAAGCGTATTTGTTTGTTTGAAATTCAGCCATCATATGTTCAGAGAAAAGATTCTTGTAAAATACGGATGTTACTTGAGTCCGGCCATGCACTAGTAACAAGGTCTCCTTTAATAGCATGTGATGTGATGCATCATTCAAGAGCAATGAAGAGAAACTTGTGTCATCGCATTGCTTATCAAGCCCAATCCCTCACACACTGCTACGGTAAAATAAATGTCCGAGCCAGTATGCCCTCGTCAATCATTTGTAAACCAATACAATGCCACAGTGAAGTCGCCTCATCGTCATCGTATCACTGATCTATTTAGAGTGGTTGTCCCAGAAAGAACTTAATTAAAGCAATGAAACCATTTAATGTAGTTATTTAACTTTCCTTTGAAAATTAGTTGTATTTTTTAACGTTTGTAATTTATTAAAATACAAGATGCACAAATAATTTTTTGATCAAAACAATAAATTAAATATTTAGTAATAAATTAATAATCCAGCAAAAGTTTCGGCTAATAGTTATGTACTATAATTAAACTCAAATAAACTGTTTCGCTCACAAATGGTTTCAATTTTTTGTTATAATGTACGTTTTAATAGTAGGAAGGTATCTGTGTTTTTTTTTTCAAACATATCTTTATGATTACTATCTCTCTGCAAACCAAAAAGGGAATGTTTTTATAAAGCTTTGGTGGGCTAGAAGTTCAGCCATGAGGCAGTTGGCCATTTTTAAGGACCCCATAAAAGGAAAAAATAAATAAATTTAGATCGATCATTGATAAAAAGCTCCACGTACTTAAATTTTGTTCTTTAAAGCTAATTAACGACAAGACATTGTAACAAAGTACAGCCCAATCTCTCTCGCTACGTCAATTAAAATTTAATACCAAACAAACAATCCAAAACGGCAATTACTGTACTGAAAAAATGTGCAATCAGGGTTAGGGGAAAACCCAATGAATGTAGAAAAAAAAAAAAAAAAAAAGAAGGCGTACTACCTCTCTGACACCACCGCTCAAAAATTTGGTCTACCTGCATTTTTTTTATATGAAACTAGTTTAGAATGCAAGGTCAGAATATATATTTAAATAACTTGATTACATCAATAGGCGAGAGTAAGAGATGAAAGAATAACAGTACCGAAGAGATATAGCATATAAAAAAGGTCATTTTACGGGATGGAATAGAGTAAGTTTTCGTCCCTTTATGACGTCAAAAATATATTCATTTTTTATTTTAAAAAAAAAAAAAAAAACCAAGTTTTTGACTATAAATACCTTAGATCTATATATGAAACAGAAGTAAAAGTATTGATTATATTCAAACATTTACAGACTAAACGTGACTGAACTCTCTTGGTGTAAAAAGGGAACAGGTGGGGTGGGGGTGGGGGCATCTATGATTAAACTAAACTCCAGCAAACACGTGGATGGCAACAATAACATACGGCTACCATACATTTATGTAGAGATAAACAGAAAGTGCATTAATTTTGGTCGATCTTAAAATACAATGCATTGTTAGGTGACACGAGTCTATGTGCAAAATTTCAGTTCGATAGCAGGACGGAAAATGGGCCATTTTTAAACTTTTTTTTCCGCCGCCCCGACGGACAAAGAGAGAGACGGTGGTGAAGTTGATATAAGTTTATATAAAAATAAAAAGTAACGTTATTTATAGTCCAAGTAGGTTTAAGAAGTATAATTTTTTACATTTATACGAACCAATATTATTACTTACAAAATATTATTTTTGAATAATAAATAAAACCATTTAAAAACTAACAGGGCAGAGAATATGTGTATGTTACAAATCCTTTTTCAAGGTTATCCATAAGTAAGCATAGTTAAGCACGCTGAATTGGAACCATGGGATACGAATTCATGTAAGAATCAAATCTTCCACTTTAGTAAAGTAACTTAAATCTTTTTTGAATGACCCAGTGCCAATCTGATCTAACTTTCGTTTCAACTTAAAATTTTTGCCAAAGGAAAAAAACGCCAATAAATCGAATGAATTTATTCATGGACAGGTGGCCAATTGGCCATTGCAGAAGTCATCGTTACAGTGATATTTTTTTCCGGACACTTGCTGATCGTTCTTTAAAAAAATAAATTAAAAAAATTAATTGTGTGTGAATTTCGAAGAATGGAGGACTAAACACAAACATTAGATAGGCGTAGGACGCAATGATCTTCTGTATAGAATGAGCGGCTAAAACAGATAAGATACGATTATCACAGTTTCTTGTTGCTATCTGATATTGTTTTGTTCATGAGTAACTCGGTATAGATTATAATGTAAGTAAATTATTTGTTAAAAAGTGGTAGTGGATTTAAGTATTGTAACCAATGTTTTTGAATTGATATAATTTGTCTTATATAAAAACTTAATGAACAACCTGTTTTTCAATATTTAAAAAAAATTCTGCATCGTGTTTCCATGTTTGCTATGCCTAGGTTTATGTTTGTATTGTATATAATCCCCGCAGGAGCGGCGTTTGAGGGTGGCAACTGGGGCGACTGCCCCAGGCCCCGCGCTTAGGTAGGCCCCGCGTTTCGGTCCTGAACATGTCTCGTCCTGGTTTATAGCCTATACATGTAGAACCAAAGAGTGGATTGTAGAACGTATGCTGGAAAAGATTGTAAAGAAACGAAAGAGGCACTCTTGTAATCCTTTTTGAAGTTCAAATTCCGTAGCGTAGCTCTAGACGTCTTTGAAAGCATTACACCGTTAGCGGAAAATAGGTCAGATGTACCATTCAGCCAATCCCCTTTATTTGTGTACACGTCATTCACAATAGATTTACTAAAATAGTTATTAGAAAACTGTGTCATCGGAATGGCAGTGTCTCGGTAGTGGTGCGATCGGAAACATTAATTAGCGTCTTCAAAGTGATTTCTCTGTACGATATCAACATGAGTGGAAGAGATCGCGATAGATTTCGCAAATGTGGCCCGTGGGGTCATTGCTGGCACTAGGCCCCGCGCTTACCTAACGCCGCCACTGAATCCCCGTAAGACTGAAGTCAAAAGGGCCAAATTGACCCACCAAATCATCGTTTGCAAACCTATG
Organism: Radix auricularia; assembly: GCA_002072015.1. Classification (NCBI taxonomy): domain Eukaryota; kingdom Metazoa; phylum Mollusca; class Gastropoda; family Lymnaeidae; genus Radix; species Radix auricularia. The sequence goes on along the minus strand of MUZC01000166.1, from coordinate 7,158 downwards.
AATGATGTTAAAAATGCAAGTACTTTCTTATATTTCAGTCCAATGAAATTAAATTTTAGATGGCATGAATACAAAACAGAAACAAAATTAATCTTTTTTACTATAGACTAGTGAAAATTTAAAAAGTCAAAAACTTTGTAGATATAAAAATAGGCGTTCATTTTATTATTTAAATTAACTATTTACAAACATTTGCAAAAAGGAAGACACATTTTCGAAAGTTAAAATTGTAAATAGAAATTTAAAAAAATTGCTAATGTTATACTAGAAAAAGAATTATAAGACAACGTTTGCAAAAGATTAACATTATAGCATAAAAATGTAGATCTATATTGCTGCTTTTACTTTGATTTGGAAACGAATATAATATCTTGCAATATAACCCGTTGGAATATGTTAAAGTTTTATCTGAATAATAAAGAAATTATTCAAATTTAATTGATTAAAAAAGAATTATTTAAAAGTTAACATAGCACCGAATTTCATGATAAAAATACTGTTTTTAAGCAATAAAATAACTAAAAAATGAAAACCGAAATTAAAATTTTATGATTAAAAAAAATTAGATTTAAAATATTTTTTAAACTATAAACATTAAAATGAAAATTAAATAAAGATAATGCTTTTTTAACGCGGAAGACAATTTAAGCTACTAAGAAGCAAGAAAGACTAGAGTCAAGTAATAGTATCTATATGTTTACATTTCTGCCGTTTATAAGTTTATCTCGATGCCCATTTTCATCCTTTTGCATAAGCGGCGGTGCTTTCCCGTTATTTTTCAATAAGTCTTCTTGGTCACCATTGTCTGCCTGTATTACACAAGACTTAACTTGAATGCTGTCCTGTAAAACCAATCCCCTCGTTTCTGGTAGAAAAATGACAAGGAGAGAGCTAAACGCCAAAATGCTTGTCATTATTATGTATGATCTGCTTGCCGTTTCCTTATCCAAGTTTATAATAAATGGCGCTAGGATACCGCCAAACCTGGCACCAAGGTTTGAGAAACTGTAGCCTAGATTTCTGGTGACCGTTGGGTACTGTTCTGATCCCCAGGTCTGGACACAAGACCAGACAGCACCGATCATCATTTTTTCAGTAAGGCTGAGTCCATTGATCCAAGCTCCGCGGTTTTCATCACTTGCGATGTGATGTGCTAGGACACACCCAAGACTGATTAATGTCGATAAGCCGAAAAATAAAAACGAAGATCTCCGACGTCCAATTTTATTGCTTATAAAAAGTGTCGAAGTTTGCGCAGGAAGCTCCAAAATTCCAAGAAGGCATATATTTAGGTACATATTGCCTGACAAACTCGATACCCCGAAAGAAATGCCATAAAAAATGGAGGCCATTGTAAACCAGAAGAAAAACAGACTGAGACTAGCTTGGGTTAGTTTCCATCCTCGGAAGATGTCGATGTAAGAGTACTGACGCCCGTTTTTTCGCAGCTCTTTCTCTTTCCGAGCGATTTCTTCCAGGATATGCTTTGTCTCATCAGGTAGCTGCTTACCATTGATGCGAGCCATTCGTCCAAATACAGCTTCGGCTTCTTGAATCCGTCCGTGGACAGCCAGCCACCGAATGCTATCAGGAACAAAAAAGAAAGCTGTGGCTGAAGGAATGGAACACACGGCACAAGCAATGTGTAGGTAGGACCAATCTTTCAGGAGCAACGCTGCAGCCGAAAAGAAAGCAACACCGACAGTCCAAGACGGTAGTATGGATAACAATGGCCTCCATTTCATTGGCAAGAATTCCATGGTGTATGGAAAAACAACGGCTACAATGGCCCCTATTCCGGTTCCAATAAAAAATCTCATCACAGCAAACATGACCCAAGAAGTGGAGAAAGCGGCTATGACGTTAAACAGGATGTGCGCTATGACAAATGAGTAAAGGGTTTTCCTTCTTCCCACCAAATCGCTAATCTGTCCAGAAATCAAAGCCCCTAGAAAAACCCCACTCATCTGTATGGATGTAACTGTGGCTTTGATCCACTTGAGGTCACAAATTAGGCCCCATTCTGAGGAAACTGTTTTAACGTTGTCGTGGAACAGATATTTCGAACATTCTGTTCCATTTACGTCACACACATTCCATGTGTCATTGAATGTCGTATCATTACCGTCGTAATCAACGACACATGTGTAGTCTGGAACCATAGATGCAAACGACATCTGTAGCATGCTCCATCCCATGGTAAACTGAGCGGACGCTATGCATATGGTCACAAGCCATTGGAACTTTCCCATGCCACCAAGCTCATCAATGATATCTTCAAACGTTTCAAGCTGTTTCATGTTGAAAATACCTCTCGGCTGTAAAGAAAAAAAATCAATACATATTGAATAGGTTAAATGAAACAGTAGGCATCGCAATTATTTTAACATGTAAACAAATTCATTGTGTCACCAAAAGCAATTAATTTGTAAACATTTGCAACGTATGGGTCAAACACAGCATCATAGGCATTAATGAAGAATATATATAAATAGATATTTACAATACGCTCTGAATTCATCCCAAGGGTATTCAGTCCCACTCCTTGATAAACTGCCATACATAATTCTAAAACAGTGATGGCAAACCAATGACACGCGTGCCACATTCGGCACGCAAAACCTCATCAGTCAGCACTAAAATATAACTACGTTAATCAAACCGGCTTAGCGAAACTCGCATTTTCGAGTTTCATTAGAGTGTCAGCACTTTTCTATAAATGAGTGGGTTTTTGGTTGAATTTCGGGCATGCGGCCCTTAAAGGGTTTAGCGTGGCTGTCCTAAGGATTAAAATTTTTACCACGCTTGCGTCTTCACAGTTATATTTCTTTACTTTAATTTTTAAAAAAAACACCGAGTCTACTCTTTGTTTTACAAAGTTTAACAAGCATCTTACGGTTATCCTAGTTTATTTATGGAAATTGAACAAGAGTCTCGCTTTGCATGTTAGTCACCTGGTTGTTTCATAACAATGTCCTACCATTGACCTACATGTAGAAAACAGCAGTCAACACATTAGAGATTGAAGTTTGCATGCAACCAAGGAATTTAGAGGTAACATGATTTTTTCCCCTTTCGTGGGTCCTTAAGAAAAATGACATTGCATCATTATTTACGCGGCCTCTAGTGATCAAACCTTAAAAAGGTGTATTAAATAAATGAAGGTGGGTCTCAAATTATGAATGCAATGGAGTCATTAATATAAAGTGCACAGTTGATTTTCTCAGGTACTATTGTAGAAAGAAAAATGTGAAAGGTAACACAACGGGATACCTCTAGTTGACCCTGCTGAGTTTTTGTTTCTTATGCGCTTTTTAAAGCCAAAAAAGTTAAAATTTTTAAGTATGAGCCGTATTACATAATTTAAATATAATTATATATATATGCTTCATCATTGTTTTACGATCTCGTCTTCTATTAATTTTTTTAATGGTTTACTTGGCCTCATAATAATGAAACTTCAACAAAAAATGTTATCTGCATTTATTTCATGGTCTTTTAAAAATAAAATAGCTTACCTGTATGAAAGTTTCGTTTCTTTACTACGCTTGGTTTTTACACTACTCCGATTCAGTGTGCTCACTCCAAAAGCTGAATAGTACTTTTTTAAAAGACGATTACACAAGCCACGCTACATATGCACCATACAAACCACACGTCAAACACGAAGGTCGTAACTAATTTAGCGCTCAAAATGTTTTATGTAACCAGTCAAACAACAATAACCACACATCGCAAGCCACGTGCTGTTACCAAACAAGCAGGCAGAGGAAAATCTGCCCGCGGTTAATGCACTGCTCATTCAGCCCTGTCCAAGATTCCTAACATGCACCGCCACGTCTCCTCGGTGTTATGTAATTTGGTTTCAGTTGAAGGTTTGAACTTTGAACCCCCGAAAGAAAGTGTATTTATAGATACGGGGGGGGGGGGGGGGGG
>MUZC01000165.1:373157-393256 GCA_002072015.1 Radix auricularia | reverse complement strand
CCAGTCTACATTCTATTATCTAATATTGACAGTTGTTTTAAATGTCTACAGTCTACATTCTATTATCTAATATTGACGGTTGTTTAAAATGTCTACAGTCTACATTCTATTATCTAATATTGACGGTTGTTTAAAATGTCTACAGTCTACATTCTATTATCTAATATTGACGGTTGTCTTAAAATGTCTACAGTCTACATTCTATTATTTAATATTGACGGTTGTCTTAAAATGTCTACAGTCTACTTTCTATTATTTAATATTGACGGTTGTCTTAAAATGTCTACAGTCTACATTCTATTATCTAATATTGACGGTTGGTTTAAAATGTCTACAGTCTACATTCTATTATCTAATATTGACGATTGTTTTAAATGTCTACAGTCTACATTCTATTATCTGATATTGACGGTTGTTTAAAATGTCTACAGTCTACATTCTATTATCTAATATTGACGGTTGTTGTTAAAATGTCTACAGTCTACATTCTATTATCTAATATTGACGGTTGTTTAAAATGTCTACAGTATACATTCTATAATATAATATTGACGATTGTTTAAAATGTCTACAGTCTACATTCTATTATCTAATATTGACGGTTGGTTTAAAATGTCTACAGTCTACATTCTATTATCTAATATTGACGGTTGTTTAAAATGTCTACAGTCTACATTCTATTATCTAATATTGAGGGTTGTTGTTAAAATGTCTACAGTCTACATTCTATTATCTAATATTGACGGTTGTTTTAAAATGTCTACAGTATACATTCTATTATCTAATATTGACGGTTGTTTTAAAATGTCTACAGTCTACATTCTATTATCTAATATTGACGATTGTTTTAAAATGTCTACAGTCTACCTTATATGATCTAATATTGACGGTTGTTTTAAAATGTCTAAATTCTACATTCTCTTCTTAATTAGAAGCTTACTAAAATGTATAAGCTACTAATCAATTTATTACATGCAGATTATGTGAGAATTCTAAAAGTTTAATTTTGTGCTTTTTCTAATAAAAGATTTAGAAATTTCTATCTTTCTATAAAATTTGAAAACAATGCTTGCAAGTTTGCCTTTTTGTAAACAACTGGAAATATATAATTATGAATCTTCTCACATATAAGTGAAATAATTTTGTTTCTCCTTTAAAAAATGTTTTTTTAGCTGTAATAATCCTACATTGGAAATGTGTCTATAATAAAAGGACCGAGATGAAGTGTAATTACGCTTTAATTCGGTCGTACTTTTGTTGTACAAATGTACGTACGTGTTACAAATTGTGACATCAATATATCACAGTACAAGTAGAAATTGCACAGCTTATGTTAATTTCAAATAATTTCGGTTATAAAATGTATTTTGTTACATAGGTGCCATAGTGTGGTAAAATATTTTCAATAATATGAAACATAAATTTTAGCAGTATAAGTAATTTATACTAAGTCTCATACTTGAAAAATTGTATTTTATTTTCATTAATTTTATTTTAAAAGCTACATAACATTTTCACACTAAAACATTTTCAATTTAAATACACCAAATTTTATGGTTTTGGCGCAAATTATAAATACCATTTCAACTAATATTTGATACAATTACACATTTTTTTAAAAAGTTCATAATGGTTTCATATTGCCTTGGATTTATAAAAAAAAAATTGAATTTGTTTCTATATTTTAAAGTTAATGTTTCCTTGTTAATTTTACAGGTTTATTACTACAATATTATTTTTAAAATCTTTTATTCCCCCAGACTTCAACAAACAACAAAATTACTTTCACCAGAGACCTCACTATGGGGTTGTTTGGGTGCGGACCGAACTTTGTGACATCATCACGAGAGGCGCAATCATCACAAATGGTGAAACAACCACGAGAGGTGATATAAACACAAGGAATGATAAACCTCGTGCAAGAATACAACCGCTAGGGAGGATACACACACGAGAGATAATATAACCACGAGGGACATTACAACCACGGGAGATGATACAACAAAGTGGGAAGATGTAACCACGAGGGAAGATAAACCTCGTGGGATAATACAACCTCGTGGGATAATACAACCTCGTGGGATAATACAACTAAAGGGATATTACAACCACGAGAAATGATACCATCACGAAATAAGTTACAAACACAAGGGATAATACAAGCACGAGAGGTGATACTATCACGGGTGGTGATACAACCAATGGAGGTGATTCTATCACGGTTTATGATACAAGCACGAGAGTAGATACTATCTCGGATGATGATACAACCACGAGAGGTAATACTATCACGAGTGATGATACAACCGTGAGAGGTGATATATCACAAGGAAAAATATAACTACAAGCGTCGTTATAACCACGAGAGATGATACCATTGCGAAATATAATACAACCTCGAGGAATGATGTAAACACGAAAGATTATACAACCACGAGGGATGATACAAAGACGAGGTATGATACAACAATTAGAAATGTTGAAAAGATACAGCCACGATGGTTGATACAACCACAAGGGATGATATAAGCACGAGAAATGATACAACCACTAAGGATGATACAAAGACAAGAAATGATACAACAATTATTAATTATAATAAGATTCAACCACGAGGGGTATTACAACCACGAGGGATATTAAAACCACGAGGGGTATTACAACCACGAGGGGTATTACAACTACGAGGATTGATAAAACCCCGAGAAATGAGGAAATGAAAAGAACAAGAGGGACAATACAACTATGATGAATAATGAAATCATAGAATCACGAGGAGTATTGCAACCACGAGGGAAAATACAATACTAGTGATGATTCATCCAAGCGGAAAATGCAACAACGAGGAATAATACAACCACGAGGGATAAAACAACCAAGCGAAAAGATGAAACCACGAGGGTTGATAGAATAATACAACCACGAGTGATAATACATTCTCTAGTGATGATACAACCAAGAACAAATATGCAACCACGAGGGATGATACAAAAAGTAAGTAATACACAAACACGAAGGATTAAACAACTACTACGGATAATACAAGTACGAGGGATGATAATACCACGAGGGATGATACAAACCCGTGGGATGACACAACCAAGTGGGATGACACAAATATGTTGGATGACTCAACTACGTCGGATGATAAAACCAACAGGAATCATACAAAAACATATAATTGATACGACCATAAAGTATGATACAATCAAGAGGGATTGCACAATGCCGATTGACTCAACAACTACGAGAGGTGATACCATCACGAGGGACGATACTATAACGAAGGACGATAAAACCACGTGAGATGTTAACATAACGATAGACGATACAACTACGAGAGGTTATTACATAGTTAGAATGATACAACCACGAGAGCTGTTAACATAACGACAGTTGATATCATCACGAGGTATGATTCAACCACGAGAGTTGGTAACATGAAGGGGAATAATACAACAACGATGGTCTAAAATATCACGAGAGAACCTAAAACCACGATGGTCTAAAATATCACGAGAGAACCTAAAACCACGATGGTCTAAAATATCATGAGAGAACCTAAAACCACGATGGTCTAAAATATCACGACAGAACCTAAAACCACGATGGTCTAAAATATCACGAGAGAACCTAAAACCACGATGGTCTAAAATATCACGAGAGAACCTAAACCACGATGGTCTAAAATATAACGAGAGAACCTAAAACCACGATGGTCTAAAATATCACGAGAGAACCTAAAACCACGATGGTCTAAAATATCACGAGAGAACCTAAAACCACGATGGTCTAAAATATCACGAGAGAACATAAAACCACGATGGTCTAAAATATCACGAGAGAACCTAAAACCACGATGGTCTAAAATATCACGAGAGAACCTAAAACCACGATGGACGATACAACCCTGAGAGTTGGTAACAAAACGATAGGTTATATAAGAATAAGGGACGATAAATAGATAAGATAAGATATGACACAAACACATGGCATGACACAACCACGTGGGATAATACAAACATCAGAAATTATACAAACAATTTGGAATGATACAGCCACGAACTAAGATACATATACGAGGGATAACAAAACCCCGATGGATTAAACAACCACGAGAAGTCATACTAATACGAGAGAAAATACTACATTGAGGGACGATACAATCACGAGAGGTTTTAACATAACGAGAGATAATATCATCACGAGGTAATATTCAACCAATAGATTTGATAATATAAAGAGGGATAATAAAACCATGAAGGACTGAAATACCACTATAGAATTTACAACCACGGGAAATGATACAACGACGATGGATGATACAACCATGATAGGTGATACCATTATGACCGACGTTACTACACCAAGAGACTATACAACCACGAGAGGTGGTACCAAAACGAGGCAGTATATAACAATTTGACACGATAAAAACAATAAGTTATGATACAACTACGTGGGATGAGACAACACGTGGGATGAGACAACCACGTGGGATGAGAAAACCATGTGGGATGAGACAACCACGTGGAATGAGACAACCACGGGGATGAGACAACCACGTGGGATGAGACAACCACGTGGGATGAGACAACCATGCGGACTGAGACAACCATGCGGAATGACACAGCAACGTGGGATGAAAAACCAAGTGAGATAATACAATTATCAGGAATGATACAACAACGAAGTATGATACAATCACGATGGATAACACAATTTCGATTGACTAAACAACAAATAGAGGTCATTTCATCACGAGGGACGATACTACCAAGAGAGGTGGTAACATAACAAGAAACGATATAACTAAGAGAGATGTACAACCACGAGAGAATATACCATGACGAGGTGTGATTGTACCACAAGAGGTGATACCATAGAGAGGGACGATACAACCACGAGATTTAATAACAAAGGAGGGATAAAACATTAACTAGCGGGGATACGATCACGAGGGATCATACAACCACGAGGGAAAAACAACCACTAGAGGTCATACAATCACGAGGGATAATACAACCACGAGAGATAATATGCCGACGAGAAATGATTCAAACGCTAGGAATTATATTTCCAAAAGATGGTATACCATAACGAGCGCTTATAAGACTACGAGAAGCTATAACATAACGAGAAATGGTACAGTCATTAGGGGAGACGATTTAACCATAAGGGACGATACAACAATGAGGGACGATACAAAAAAGAAGGACAATACAACCATAAGGGACGATACAACCATGAGGGACGATACAAACAAGAGGGACGATACATCCATGAGGGACGATACAAACAAGAGGGACGATACAAACAAGAGGGACGATACAATAAAGAGGGACGATACAACAATGAGGGACGATACAAACAAGAGGGACGATACAACAATAAGGGACGATACAAACAAGAGGGACGATACAAACTAGAGGGACGATACAAACAAGAGGGACGATACAAACAAGAGGGACGATACAAACAAGAGGGACGATACAAACAAGAGGGACGATAAAAACAAGAGGGACGATACAACAATGAGGGACGATACAAACAAGAGGGACGATACAAACAAGAGGGACGATACAAACAAGAGGGACGATACAACCATGAGGGACGATACAACCATGAGGGGCGATAAAAACAAGAGGGACGATACAAAAAAGAGGGACGATACAACCATGAGGGGCAATTCAAACAAGAGGGACGATACAACCATAAGGGACGATACAACCATGAGTGGCAATACAAACAAGAGGGACGATACAACAATGAAGGACGATACAAACAAGAGGGACGATACAAACAAGAGGGACGATACAAACAAGAGGGACGATACAACCATGAGGGACGATACAACCATGAGGGGCGATACAAACAAGAGGCACGCTACAAACAAGAGGGACGATACAACCATAAAGGACATTACAACCATGAGGGGCGATACAAACAAGAGGGACGATACAAACAAGAGGGACGATACAACCATGAGGGGCGATTCAAACAAGAGGGACGATACAACCATAAAGGACGATACAACCATGAGGGGCAATACAAACAAGAGGGAAGGTACAACCATGAGGGACGATACAACCATGAGGGACGATACAACCATCAGGGACGATACAAACAAGAGGGACGATACAAACAAGAGAACGATTCAAACAAGAGGGACGATGCAAACAAGAGGGACGATACAACCATGAGGGACGATACAACAATGAGGGACGATACAACCATGATGGACGATACAAACAAGAGGGACGATACAAACAAGAGACACGATACAACCATGAAGTAAGATACAAACAAGAGGGACGATACAACCATGAGGGACGATACAACCATGAGGGACGATACAACCATGAGGTAAGATACAAACACGAGGGACGATACAACCATGAGGGACGATACAACCAAGAGGGACGATACAACCATGAGGGACGATACAAACAAGAGGGACGATACAACCATGAGGGACGATACAACCATGAGGGACGATACAAACAAGAGGGACGATACAAACAAGAGGGACGATGCAAACAAGAGGGACGATACAGCCATGAAGTAAGATACAAACAAGAGGGACGATACAACCATGAAGTAAGATACAAACAAGAGGGTTGATACAAACAAGAGAACGATACAAACAAGAGAGACGATACAAACAAGAGAGACGATACACACAAGAGGGACGATACAACCATGGGGGACGATACAACCATGAAGTAACATACAAACAAGATGGACGATACAACCATGAGGGACGATACAAACAAGAGGGGCAATACAAACAAGAGAACGATACAAACATGAGGGACGATACAACAATGAGGGACGATACAAACAAGAGGGACGATACAAACAAGAGGGACGATACAAACAAGAGGGACGATACAACCATGAAGTAAGATACAAACAAGAGGGACGATACAACCATGAAGTAAGATACAAACAAGAGGGTTGATACAAACAAGAGAACGATACAAACAAGAGAGACGATACAAACAAGAGAGACGATACAAACAAGAGGGACGATACAACCATGAAGTAAGATACAAACAAGATGGACGATACAACCATGAGGGACGATACAAACAAGAGGGGCAATACAAACAAGAGAACGATACAAACATGAGGGACGATACAACCATGAGTGACGATACAAACAAGAGGGACGATACAATCATAAGTGACGATACAAACAAGAGGGACGATACAAACAAGAGGGACGATACAACCATGAGGGACGATACAACCATGAAGTAAGATACAAACAAGAGGGACGATACAAACAAGAGAACGATACAAACAAGAGGGACGATACAAACAAGAGAACGATACAAACAAGAGGGACGATACAAACAAGAGAACGAAACAAACAAGAGGGACGATACAAACAAGAGGGACGATACAACCATGGGGGACGATACAACCATGAGGGACGATACAACCATGAGGGGCGATACAAACAAGAGGGACGATACAAACAAGAGGGTCGATACAACCATGGGGGACGATACAACCATTAAGGACGATACAAACAAGAGGGACGATACAACCATGGGGGACGATACAACCATAAGGGACGATACAACCATGAGGGACGATACAACCATGAAGGACGATACAACCATAAGGGACGATACAACCATTAAGGACGATACAAACAAGAGGGACGATACAACCATGAGGGACGATACAACCATGAGGGACGATACAACCATAAGGGACGATACAACCATTAAGGACGATACAAACAAGAGGGACGATACAACCATGAGGGACGATACAACCATTAAGGACGATACAAACAAGAGGGACGATACAACCATTAAGGACGTTACAAACAAGAGGGACGATACAACCATAAGGGACGATACAACCATGAGGGACGATACAACCATGAGGGACGATACAACCATTAAGGACGATACAAACAAGAGGGACGATACAACCATGGGGGACGATACAACCATTAAGGACGATACAAACAAGAGGGACGATACAAACAAGAGGGACGATACAACCATGAGGGACGATACAAACAAGAGGGACGATACAACCATGAGGGACGATAGAAACAAGAGGGACGATACAACCATTAAGGACGATACAAACAAGAGGGACGATACAACCATGAGGGACGATAGAAACAAGAGGGACGATACAAACAAGAGAACAATACAAACAAGAGGGACGATACAAACAAGAGAACAATACAAACAAGAGGGACGATACAACCATGACGGACGATACAACCATGAGGGACGATAGAAACAAGAGTGACGATACAACCAAGAGTGACGATACAAACAAGAGGGAGGATGCAAACAAGAGTGACGATACAAACAAGAGTGACGATACAAACAAGAGTGACGATACAACCAAGAGTGACGATACAAACAAGAGGGAGGATGCAAACAAGAGTGACGATACAAACAAGAGTGACGATACAAACAAGAGTGACGATACAACCATGAGGGACTATAGAAACAAGAGGGACGATACAACCATGAGGAACGATACAAACAAGAGAACGATACAAACAAGAGTGACGATACAAACAAGAGGGACGATACAACCATGAGGGACGATACAACCATGAGGGACGATACAACCATGAGGGACGATACAAACAAGAGTGACGATACAAACAAGAGGGACGATACAAACAATAGAACGATACAAACAAGAGGGACGATACAAACAAGAGGGACGTTACTAACAAGACGGACGATACAAACAAGACGGACGATACAAACAAGAGGGACGATACAAACAAGAGGGACGTTACTAACAAGAGGGACGTTACTAACAAGACGGACGATACAAACAAGAGGGACGATACAATCCACAGAGTTGTTACCATCACGAGGAACTATATAACAACGAGTGTCTATACAATCACGAGAGATGGTAACAAATCGAGGGATGATACAACCAGGAGGGATGGTACAATTAGGAGGGATAATACAACCACGAGGGATGATACAACCATGTGAGATGATACAACCACGACGGATGATAAAACCAGGAGGAATAATACAACCACGAGTGTTGGCACAACTAAGTGGTATGATACAACCATGGGGGATGATACAACCACGAGGGATAATGCAATCACAAATTATGACACAACTAACGGGGACGATACAACCAGAAGGAACTATGGAAGAACGAGGAGTTATATTATTTTTTTTTAATTTTTTTTAAAATTTATTGTTATGCGAACATTGGTAAAATCAGAAATCTCAGAGTTATTAGTCATCCCTCCGTCTCGCGAGACGATGGTGCATCACCGTTGGGTTGGGTTGCATTTTCTCGAGTGGCTGTGCAGTCCTATCCTTGAGTGACAGTCTTTGCCACAGTTATTACACACGAATTCCAAATGTTTTGGCTTTTCTCCTAGCTCTTCTGTCTGCAGCCTCCTCCATTCTTTGCTCCTCGGCTACTATGACGCCCTCTTTGACATCTGTGCGCCACGTAGATCGGTCTTCTGCCTTACACTCCCAGTCACTTGTATGTATTATGGCTGCTTTCATGTCCCTTTGACAGACATCTTTAATATGCAAGCGTGGGCGACCTGTTTTCCTCTTTCCTGAAGCAAGTTCACCATGTAGGAGGTCCTTCGGGATGCGGCCGGGGCTCATTCTTTTGACATGTCCTAGCCACCTCAGGCGTCTTTCACTAAGAATTGAGAACATGCTTTGGGTATTGGCACGCGTTAGGACCTCACTATTAGGCACTTTTTCTTGTCATTTAATATCAAGGATGCGGCATCTCAAATGGAAGCTGTAAAGCTTACGCTCTTGTGATGTATAAGTGGTCCATGTCTCGCTCCCATAGTGTACTGATGACACAGTCTCGATAGACGCACAGTTTGGTTTTCTCCGTTAGCTTGGTTTTTTGCCAGACCCGCTTATTTAGTTTAGCCATTGTTGCGGAAGCCTTGCCAATTCTGCTGTTTATTTCTTCTTCAATGGACAGTGTATTGGAGACCTTGGATCCCAAGTAGGTGAAGCTGTCCACAACCTCCTAATTTTCATTATCGTTATATATGGTAGGAGGAGGTCGAGTGTCTTGGGCCATGATGTTTGTATTTTTCAAGCTGATTTGCAGACCAAATTCTTTGATAGCATTGGAGAAGCTTGACACGAGTTGTTGCAAACCAGATTCTGTATGTGCTGTTAGTGCCGCATTATCCGCAAATAGAAGCTCTCGAATTAGGACATCCGTCGTTTTGGTATTGGCTCGGAGCCCGGCAGTGTTGAAAAGTCCTCCATCAGCTCTGGTATGTAACCAGATTCCCTCACTGCTATCCTTGAATGCGCATCGAAGAAGTACAGAGAAGAATATTGCGAAAAGTGTTGGTGCGAGTACACAACCTTGTTTAACTCCGCTTCTGACAGGGAAGGCCTCTGACTTAGCTCCATCGAACTGCACTGCGCCAAGCATATTTTCATGGAACTGTCTGATGATGGCAAGTAGGTGAGGGGGACAGCAAATTTTTGCCAGTTTTTGGAATAGCCCGTTGCGACTGACTAAGTCGAAGGCTTTTGGAAGGTCAACAAATGCAATGTATAGTGGCATCTGCTGCTCTCTGCATTTTTCTTGGAGCTGTCGTATGGAGAACACCATGTCTATGGTAGACCGACCGGACCGGAAACCACACTGAGATTCTGGATAGACGCGGTATGCTAGGCTTAGTAAACGAGTTAGTATAACGCGGGCTAAGGTCTTTCCCACAATACTAAGGAGTGAAATACCGCGATAATTATTGCAATCACTCCTATCACCTTTGTTTTTATATAGTGTCACTATATTTGCATCCTTTAGGTCTTGGGGGATGTAGCCCTGTTCCCAGCAGAGGGACAGAATCTCGTGCAATGGTTGGAGTAAAGCTGTCTTGCCACTCTTTAGAACCTCTGGTGGTATTCCATCATTCCCAGGCGCTTTTCCACAAGCTAGAGTGTCAATGGCTTTGCTCAGCTCTTCCTGTGTGGGCACGACATCAAGTTCTTCCATAAGTGGCATATCTGGGATGTCATCTAGAGCGGTGCTGGAGACTGTGGTAACTGTTGAATACAATTCCAGATAATGCTCAACCCACCGTTTTAGCTAAGCTGCCTGGTCTTGAATAATTTCTCCACTTTTGGACTTTAGGGGAGCAGCTTTTGATGTCAAGGGGCCCGTTGCCTTTTTGATGTTTTCGTACATGACTTTTGCATTGCCCATGTCTGCAGCTGATTGTATACTGGAACAGAGCTTAAGCCAGTTGGTATTGACACATTTACGTGCAACCTTTTGGGCAACTGACTTAGCTGTTTTTAAGGCATGCACATTGTCGGGAGAAGGCTTTTCCTTGTAAGCCATAAGAGTTTTCCTTTTTGCTTCAGTGACAGGTTTCACCTCGTCCCAATGTTCATCAAACAAGTACGTGTTTTTGTGAGATTTTTTTTCAAATGGCTTGTATTGTGGATGTATAGATTGTGTCTCTCAGATGCGTCCGTTTGGAGTCAATGGTGACGCTTGGGGACATCTTTGAGAGACTTTCCTTCACCTTGTCTTTGAACAGCTGCGCTATCGCAGGGTCTTTCATGCAGGAGGTATTGATGCGTGGAATTCCCTTTTTCTTTGTGTGGTTTGAGTCTTTATTCGTACTTTGCTGGTGACAAGGGAATGATCCGTGTCACAGTCGGCACTGTGATAGCTGCGAGTGAGTAGGACGCTAGCTAGTTGTGCACGCCTGGTGATAATGAGGTCCAGCTGGTGCCATTGGTTGGATCGAGGGTGTCTCCAAGATACTTGATGTATATCCTTGCACTTGAAGAAAGTGTTGGTCACACACAAGCCTCGTGAAAAGCACAATTCCAGAAGCCTTTGTCCATTTTCATTTAACTTTCCTCTTCCAAATAGTCCAAGGCATGTGGGCCAGGCTTCGTGGTCGCTCCCAACTCTAGCATTTAAATCTCCTAAGAGATAGATTGCCTCGTCTTTGTGGATGCTGGCTATTGCCTGGTCTAACGCTCCATAGAACTGGTCCTTCTCTTCCGGAGTTGAATAGAGTGTTGGGGCATACACACTAAGAATGTTTGCTGGGCCCGCAGTTGTTCTGAGTCTTAGAGTGAGGATCCTCTCCGTGCCTAATGACGGGGGTTCAATGGATGTTAGAAGAGTGTTTTTAACAGCGAAACACACACCATGCTGTTTAGGTTCGTCTTTCGGTCTGCCTTGCCAGAAAAAGGTGTAATTGGCCTCTTTGAGTGAACCATTGTCTGGGAGCCTGGTCTCCTGAAGGCATGCTATGTCAATCTCTAGTCTTTTAAGTTTTCTTCCGTGAGTCGTTTATGGGGTCTTCTTTTCCTTTTTTGTATTTCTTGGTGCAGGGCTTGTTGAGTGGTACTCTAATCTCCACGCACCCAGTGGAGAAGGCAGGCCATGACGGGATAGCACCTATTTGACTGGGGGCTGCCCAGTTTAAGGCGGGCGGTAGCTATCCAGTAAAACATTGGTTGTCTCTCCCACCGTCAGAAGCAGCCCCTGGCGCCTAGCTCTACGTCAATTGAGCTTTGGCTTATAACCGGTAACTTCTGCTTCCCGTGTTTTGTCGACACCTTGCGGCAACGCTGGTGTCCCCGCTCCAGAGGTGATGCAAGGCTGGGCGGGAATTATGGAGAATTAGCTGCTGCCCATACAGCAAAACCCCCCTCTCCACGTCAACGGTGTAACCAAGGGAACGACTTGCGTCGATGCAGCTTGGCTGCCATTGTCGTCGCAGGAGCTGCCGGTATGTCTTATGTATAGACCGCTTGTAGGTGCTCCGATTTCCTGATTTTCTTTAAGGGTTACTCCCTTAGCCTTTCCCGCAAGGCAAGTATAGCAGCAAGGCAGCGGAGCATTTGTATTCGTATTTACCTTCTCCTAAATGAATTAACAGCCAAGGTTTTAACAAGCATCATCTACCAGTAGGGGTGCCAGAACCGGGGTTGAACCTGTGACCGATTTCTATTTTTATTTTAGAATTTTTGATGCCGCAGCGCACTAACACTTTGACCACCGCTCCCGTGCAGACTTATTTGAGACAAATAAAACTTAGAGAATTAGGCAAAATATGTTAAAATTACGTCATGTAAGTGTATGCTTGGAGAATATGCCCATTTCTGAAGTACTCCCTTCCAAAAAAATAATGATTTTTAAATTTGAAAACTTTGTACATTATTTATCATACGTACTATATGAAGACACCTAACTCCACTCTACTTAACAAACATACTATACGAAGACACCTAACTCCATCCTACTTACCATACGTACTATACGAAGACACCATACTCCACTCTACTTACCAATCATACGAAGACACCTAACTTAACTCTACTTACCATACGTACTATACGAAGACACCTAACTTAACTCTACGTACCATACGTACTATACGAAGACACCTAACTTAACTCTTTTTACCATACGTACTATACAAAGACACCTTACTCCACTCTACTTACCATATGAACTATATGAAGACACCTAACTCCACTCTACTTACCATACGTACTATACGAAGACACCTAACTCCACTCTACTTACCATACGTACTATACGAAGACACCTAACTCCACCTTACTTACTATACATACTATACGAAGACACTTCACTCCACTCTACTTTAAGTTAACAAATAACAATAAACTTAATCAACATGACTTGAATATATAAAAAATCCTCTCTGAGACATTGTAAATTAATGCCTTAAGGTAAACGCATACGACATATAAAATACATACAGTTATATAATGTACAAGATGTATTCATATAAAAAATGTCAAGGCTTTACTAATCACACAGTATATGACTTTATCCGTTGTTAAAAATATCTAAAATATCCACTCTCTTGTTGTTAACACAAATTTCATAAAATGTTAAGAATCAAATTTCTTCCTTACTAACACAGTTGTTATAAATGATTGTGTCCACTTTCCTGGTTATAACAGAACGTATATAAATGTGTAGATTCAACAGCTGTTATAAAATAAATGTCTACAGTCTTTACTTTAATATTTTATATCATTTTCTTTCTAGAAAAATGGATGACGTTTGTCTTTATCAATGGAAAATTGATGAGATTTCAATAATTTTTTTTAGCGCGGTCATGTGCAATTATGGATTTTTAAATCATCATTTAAGTTTTAATTCAGTCACAAAAAAAAATTAAAATAAAAAAAAAGATAGTTTCTGTCTAACTCAGTTGATAACCTGGGTAGGAGAAAGAGAGCAATATATTGGCATTATGTTCCCCATTAATGGGGCGAAGTGAAGTGGCGTGCCACTTACAAATCATATTATGCCATATACAAACCAGTAAAGGTAAATGTATGTTAATTTAATTAGCAAAACATCAATTTATATGTAAGTAATAACTGAAGTCTTATAGTTTTTATTTTTTTAATAACTCAATTTAAAACGAATATTATCTTTTTTTAAAAAGTTTACTCGACATACCTTTAGTAAACTTAACATTGATCATTTTAGTAACCAATGTCCTTAATACTAGATCTCTTTAAATTAAAAATAAGAACTTAATTTTAAGTTGCAACTTTAAGTTTACATTTAACTTCTAGCCACCTAAGATGGGTCTCGTAAAAAAAATCATACAAAGAGACCGGTGTTTTTTAGTGCGTGGCTAAAGTAATTCAAGTGCACGCCAGATATGACACTATTTATCCTTTAAAATCCTTTATATTAACTTGCGGTGTCTAAAAACTTTGGATCGATTTTTAAAACATTTTCTCGTAAGCTGGCGATCTGAAATTTAGCTGGCACACTCATGACTATAATAAAAAAGGATGGATTAAAATATCAGATCGATTGAATGGACAGTAATTGAATTATTGAATTTTAAAATTATTCTATTTATCTAAATGTATCAATTTAATTTTTTAGAAAGAGTGTTGTGGTGCGTAATAAGTTCAACAACCTTTCATGTCGCGCAATGAGGTGCGCATTACATTGACATTTCGTTTTAAAAAAAATAAATTCATGATCGGTGCGCATTATATTAGACACGTTTTACGAGGCATAACTAGATTTTTTTCGGATTGCTTTGCCCTGCGTATTATGATAGTTATGTATCGTATAGATAAAGGACATGTAGGACAGAATTTATTTATTTATTTTTTTTTAAACATTTTTAAAAAAATTTTGTACGGGTTTTAAAAAAATAATTCCTTTTTTTTTTAACCGACGCCTTTAAACATTAGCAATATGCTATAATTTGAAATATATATTTAACGAGTAAGTCTAGGAACAAGTATCATTCGTTACTCACACATGTGTTTGTATTCTACTTCTGGAAACGTCTATAAATAACAGTGTTTACACGATGTGAAATACGAACTGATTTATCTCGGTACAACAGAGGCTTGTATGTCTGTCCCTGTAGCTTGCTGGTTGGTTCTGGGTCTTACAGTAGAGATGATCACCATATCTGCATTGTCACTTTCGTTTTCAGAGGGTAATTCTTAGGGGAATGCAATTTTCATAAAAGATCATAAGGATGCCAGGAAAAAGCAGATTTTTGTACTTGTCTCTATGCCTTCCAATCTGTCAACAAGGTCAATTTATTATTCCTATAATAAGTAAAATGTCTACTCTACTAGTTAAAGCTACACAATATAAAGTATCAACTTTCTTTCTTATTAACACAAATGTTTTAAAAATTGATGTTTCCACCTTCCTTTTTATGAACACTACAAGGTCAGCCATCTTTGTTCCTACCATCAACGCTCGGACAAGCCAATGAAGTGGACAATGACAATAGCAAGGCCTGACAGCCCACAGGTGAGTGAACCTCTACACTACAAGGTCAGCCATCTTTGTTCCTACCATCAACGCTCGGACAGGCCAATGAAGTGGACAATGACAATAGCAAGGCCTGACAGCACACAGGTAGGTGACCTCTACACTACACACGCTGGTGCCTATTATCCATGAATACAAAGCATACACGCATAAGATCTGAACTGGTGTGTATACTAAAGGATATGTGTATTGGCCGAAACCTTCCTCGGATGCGTAACTCTTGTGGTGGTAGATGAAAAACAAAGACAAATTCATGTCCTATTTTCAGAACAAATAGGTAATTCTGGTTTTCATGTTGTTGAAGGCAGCCATCAATGATGTTACAATATACCTGTAAAAACATCTCTCCAATGTACAGAAAGAAATCTCTGCATCGCATCGCTTAACGCACAGTCACTTGGTCCATGTGACAAACGTACTGCTGTATGCGACTTCATTATGGACAGGCAGATTGACATCATGTTTATACAGGAGACCTGGTTTCGACAGACTGGTGATGAAGGAAAGTGTGCTGATCTTGCTCCACTCGGCTACTCTGTTTGTCTACAGAAGTACGCTGTCCCAAGAGCTTACATTTTTAAATGAATTAAAATTTGTGCACACATCATTTGAGTTATTTCAACTTCAATTGTCAGTGCCACATCGTGTCATGCACTTTATGTGCATTTACCGTGTCTTTCCCAGCAGAAAAAAATAAGTTAACGGATGCCAAATTTCATGAGGAATTTCCGGAACTTTTGGATTATGCCAACACTCTGCCTGGTACTTACATAATAGTAGGGGACATGAACTTTCATTTTGATGAACCTCAGAATCCCTCAACAGCAAAAATGATGGAGCTTTTGGATACATTCAATATTCAACAACTAATTGATAAACCTACGCACAATCGAGGACACATAATTGACTGGCTATTGCACAGACCTGACGATTGCCTAATCAAATCTGCAACCGTAACAGAAGAGCTGTCCTCGGATCATTTTTGTGTTATATGTGAATTAAGTGTGATTGCCCCTCCTCCATCCACAAAACTCCAGGACATTCGCAATCTACGTGGCATGAACCGTGACGCCTTTCGGCAAGATCTAAGTGTGGCGGTGTCCCATGACTTCAGCCCCACTATGGATAAGCTGAATAGTATACTAAGCACTATGCTGGATAGACAACCCCCTGTCACCCGCCAAAAGGTCAAGTTAATACGGTCAGCTCCCTGGTAGTCATCAATAAAGGATGATATTCGACGCGTCAAGAAAGATCGGCGTATAGCAGAAAAGAATTTTTTGAAATAAAGACTCATCGTTCACTAGCAAATTTATTCTACTGCCAAGCGACGTGTGACTAACATTGTACATCAAGCAAAAACTTTGTACTATAGTAATAAAATACTCACAAGTAGTACTAGGAGGCAGCTTTTTCATGTATGCAATAATCTCAGAGAGAGTAGTAAGGCTGTGGTCCTTCCTTCTGTATGTCCGTTGCATCAGCAACCAGATATATTTTGTAATTTTGTTACAAACAAAATTGCTGAAATTAGGGCTGAGCTTGACAGAACGATGTTACCCCGACATAATGTATCTCCCTCTTTTGCTTTGAGTTCTAGCTTTGAAATGTGCCACCCTGTTACAGAAAACGAGGTCAAAGCTGTTATTCTAAAATCTAATCCAACGTCAGGTTCTCTTGATCCAATCCCCGCCCCATTATTCGTAGAGTCATTAGATCTTTTACTCCCAACAATAACACATATAGTAAATGAGAGTCTAACATCTGGTACTTTTCCAATGTTATGTAAATCTACTGTAATAAAACCCTTGCTGAAAAGGCAAAGGTTAGATCGAAATTATTTAAACAACTATAAACTAGTATCCAATATTTCATTTGTGTCTAAGGTCATTGAAAACATTATCTTAAAACAACTTTTTTCTTATCTTAATGACAACACTCTTCTAACTCCCAATCAGTCGGCCTACAGACTTTCTCACAGCACAGAGATCACCCTGTTTAAGGTAACAAATGACCTCCTACTAGCACTAGACAGTTGGAAAATCTCTGTATTGGTCCTCTTAGATCTTAGTGCTGCTTTTGACGACTTCGACCATCAAACATTGCTAAACACCCTGAAAAATTATAATGAAATTTCTGGCTCAGTTCTGTCTTGGTTTCACTCATACATATCTAACAGATAACAGGTGGTGACAGTAGATGGCAGTATCTCTTACAGAGCTGACTTTGTTTATGGTGTGCCGCAAGGCTCCGTTTCGGATCCGGTACTTTTCGTGCTGTATACAAGGCCACTACTTCTACTGCTCGAAAAGCATTCAGTTAAAAGCCAATCATTTGCAGATGATACTCAACTTTACACTCACACTGATCCCTCTGATATTGACTTCACTGTCCAATTGATGCAGGAGTGCATTGGTGAGGTAAAGTCTTGGATGACTCTAAGCAAGCTTAAACTGAATGATAATAAGACAGAAGCACTGCTATTCTGTAACAATAAATCCCGCAGTACTTTTATTCTTCGAAATTCTATTCAGGTGGCTAGTTCTGATATACTGTTCACAACATCGACTAGGAATCTTGGCTACATTATTTCTGACAACATGACTACCAACATCTTCATCAATCACATCTGTCGCTCTGCCTATACTGCCTTTCGTCAGATCAGTTTAATCCGTCCTTACTTAACAGATAGTGCAACAGAAACTCTAGTCTGTGTTCTTGTTCTAGCTCGTATTGATTACTGCAATTCTCTTCTGTCAGGTGCGCCAAAACAATGCATTGAAAAACTACAGAGAGTTCAAAATTTAGCTGCCAGATTAGTTCTAAAGGCAAAAAACCCCCCCAAAAACATGACCATGTTACTCTGCTACTTTACTCACTTCCTTGGCTACCCATACAAGCCCAAAAAACATGACCATGTTACTCCGCTACTTTACTCACTACCTTGGCTCAAGCCTGTATTAATTACAAACGCCTCAGACCTGGTACGTTGTGAACCTTCTGAGAGAGAGAACGCTGAATGGTTTGGGTCCATTATTTAAGGACAACTGGCCACGATATGGTTGCGTCTGCCCTACAAATCTATCAGTTACAATTGGCTAAACACCTGGGCTATGGCGTGGGCCAGTGTGCAACTATTATTTTGATTGATCAGTTGGAGTGTACCAAGTGTTTATCACGTGGTCACATGTTACAAAGTTGTTGTAGTGTCCTACAAATGTTCCATTGCCCATTATCAGATTTTCTAGAATCTTTGTCTATTTCAAGGACAGCGTCCCTGTTGGGTTGCTGGACCTACCCCTACACGCAATGGTTCTAAAATTGTAAAGATTAAAAAACGTGTGCTAAGGGACTCAACAGGGTCGGCCAATAACAGTTTATGATTGGAAAGCTATTTTGGTATATGGTTGGGGGCAGATATAAACTAACTACAGGGCGCAAGACTTTACAGCAACAATGCGTCAGGTGTTCCCCCACCCATTACCAACACTCACTCGCGTTCTTTTCATTTCTACGTGCTGCTGTTAGTTCCGTTATTTCCCCCGGTTATTTGCTCTATTCTTGAACACTATGTTACCCCGCGGCTCGAATCTAGTTAGAAATATTTTTTAAAAGTTAAGTCTCCTGGACTATACAGAATCTTATGAACATTTTGTGTCTATCTGGTAGGCCCGCATAAACACGGTATAGATCTGAGAATTTAGTTCTTCTTTTTAAGCGATTCCCAGAATTATTGATGTCCCAAACATTTAAAGTATACGCCTACAACATATAAAATACATACAGTTAAATAATGTACAAAATGTATTCATATAAAGAAAAACGTCAAGGCTTTACTCATCACAAAGTATATGACATTATCCGTTGTTACAAATATCTAAACTCTCCACTCTTTTTAACACAAAGTTCATAAAATGTTAAGAATCAAATTTCTTCCTTACCAACACAGTTCTTATAAATGATTGTGTCCACTTTCCTGGTATTAACAGAACGTTTATAAATGTGTAGATTCAACAGCTGTTATAAAATAAATGTCTACAGTCTTTACTTTAATATTTGATATCATTTTCTTTCTAGAATAATTGTTGACATTAGTCTTTATCAATGAAAAATGATGAGATTTTAATAAATATTTTATTTTGGTAATGTGCAGTTATTGATTTTTTTTAAGTTCAAGGTAGCTTAGATTTTAAACTAAGCATAAAATCTTCATTAAAGTTTTAGTCAAGCGCGCAAAAAAA
>MUZC01000165.1:351883-373130 GCA_002072015.1 Radix auricularia | reverse complement strand
AAAAAAAAAAAAAAAAAAAAAAAAAAAAAAAAAAAAAAATTAAATGGAAACAATTTTATTGCTCAGATCAATATAATTAACTATTGTAAATCAAATATTTGAAATATAAAATAATGGACTTAGTTCATAAGATAGTTTTAATCTAACTCAGTCAGTAACCTGTGTAAGAGAAAGAGAGAGATTTATTGGCATTATGTCCCCCATTAAATCGGGCGAAGTCATACGGCGTGCCACTATTAGAAAATATTAGACCATAGAATAGACCGTGGAGGAGAGGATCTACTGGTTTCATTAGCAAGGCATCAATTAGCTTAGAGTTATAACTAAAGTCTTTCAGTTCTTATTTTTTTAATAACTCATTTTAAAACGAAAACATTATATATTAAAAAAAGTTTTCTAGACATCCATTTAGTAAATTTAACATTGAACATTTTAGTAACTAATGTCCTTAATACTAGATCTCATTAATTAAAAATAAGAACTCAATTTTAAGTTGCAACTTAAAGTTAAAATTTTACTTCTAGCCACCTAAGATGGGTCTCATAGGAAAATCATACATAAAGACCGGTGCGTGTTAGTGCGGCGCTAAAGTAATGAGAGTGCACGCCAGATATGACAATATTAATCTCTTTACATCCTTTATATTAACTTGTGGTGTCTAAAGACTTTGAATCGATTTTTCAAACATTTTCTCGTAAGCTAGCGAGCTGAAATTTTGCAGGCACACTCATGCAAATAATAAAAATGAACAGTAATTGAATTATTGAATTTTAAAATTATTCTATTTATCTCAATACATCAAGTTAATTTTTAGATAGAGTGTTGTGGTGCGTAATATGTTCTACAACCTTTCATATCGCGCAATGAGGTGCGCATTACATCGATATTACTTTTTTTAAAATATATTCACGATCGGTGCGCAATATATTAAATACGTTTTACTAGAAATAACTAGAATTTTCTTCTTTTTTTTTCGGTTTGCTTTGCCCTGCGTATTATGATAGATATGTATCATATATAAATGACTTTTATTGACAATTTTCTTTTGTAACGGGTTAAAAAAATAATTAATTCCATTTTAGTAACCGACGCCTTTAAACATAATCAATATGCTATAACTAGAAATATATATTTATAGAGTCAATCTAGGAACAAGTATCATTCGTTACTCACACATGTGTTCGTATTCTACTTCTGGAAACGTCTATAATTAACTGTGTTTACACGTTGTGAAATACGAGCTGATTATCTCGGTATAACAGAGGCTTGTTTGTTTGTCACTGTACCTTGCTGGTTGGTTCTAGGTCTTACAGTAGAGATGATCACTATATCTTTATGGTCATCTTAGCTTTCAGAATGTAATTCCTAGGGGACTGCCACTGATTTTATAACAGAGGCTTGTATGTTTGTCCCTGTACCTTGCTGGCTGGTTCTAAGTCTTACAGTAGAGATGATCACTATATCTTCATCGTCACTTTCGCTTTGAGGGGGTAATTCTTAAGGGACTGCCACTGATTTTATAAAAGATCCTAAGGATGCGTCTCAGTAAAAAGCAGAATTTTTTACATTTGCACTTGTCTCTACGCCTTTCACAGGGGGAACCAATCTGTCTAAGTGTCTGGCTGTAGGTGAACTGTGACACAGAATAGATACTGGAATTAGTTCATCCTTGAACCCTAATTCAGATGTTCCGAACTTATAGAATCAAATGATTCAACAGTCAACGTATAAACATTTAATAGAAAGAATATTCTAAAGTTATTTACATAAAGAACAAGGTCAAGGCATTAATCATCACACGATGTATATATCAAGAACTGTTTTAAAAAATGTCTTCATTTTCTTATACCAAAACTATTTCTATAATATGTATAATATCTACTTTTTTGTTATTGCTACACAATATAAAGTACCAACTTTCTTTCTTATTAACACAAATGTTTTAAAAATTAATTTTTCTACCTTCCTTTTATGAACACTATTGTCATAAAAGGTTATTTGTTTACTTTGCATTGAATCCAATTTGGTATAAAACATGGTGTGTTATTTTTTTGTATTATTAACACATTAGATATAAAACATGATGTGTTAAATTTCTATTATTGACAACACATTAACTATAAAACATGACGTGCAAACTTTATTTTATTAAAAACACATTAGCTATAAAATGTTATTTGTCAAATGTTCCTGTTATTTCTACAGTGTCCACTTTTCTTGTTATTAACAAGTTACTTTTTTTAAAAAATGTCTGGTGTTTACACTTTACTTTTAAGATCATTCTATAAAATTTTAAGCTCATGTTTCAATATAAAACTTGATGAGATTTTAAGAAAACATTTATCATGGTCTCACACAGTTTTTTATTTTTATTGCCAGCTTAGTGTTTAAACTAATGATAAAATCCTCCGTCAATGTTTAGTCAGTGTGCAACAAAGACAGTGTGAATTAAATATATTAAATTTCGAAAATTGAAAGACATTTTTCATAAAATATTACTAATATAAAAAATGAACCTAAATCCAACATCAACAACTTTTAAACTCTGTTTTTAACTGCGGTAAAAGAAAGGAAAATCTTAATGTGCATATTATACCCCAGTAAAAGGGGCAAAATGAAGTGGTTTTCCATTTACATTAGGTAGAAAAGATGTACGGACCAGTGCTGCTAGCAACAATTTGGGAAAAACCTAGACAACGCGCCAAAAAAACCTAGATCCGAAAGAAAAAACCTAGACATGCTAAGCAATAGACAAAATGACGTCACAAAGCTTCCCCCCGCCCTCCGCTTCATATATTTAAAGAATGCCTTATTTCTTGTTTAAAATTAAACACTACATGTCTCAAATAATTTTATTTATTGTCATTCAAGTGTGTATTTAGTTTTTTGGCTGCGATCTAATATCGCAACACGCGTGAAGCCATTTAAAACATTCTTAAAGAGTTTGGAATCGAATAATTATGTGAGTTTTCAATTAAAGTTGCGTGTTTTCGAAGTGACGTCACAGTTCTTAAACACACCCACCCCCTTATCAAACATCTCACAAAAGTGTAACCCTCCCCCCCCCCAAAGCGTTTATTAGTATGTTCTACATAACTATTTGTAAAATATATCTGCATGTTGACATTACTTATGTCAACTTACTTATGAATCCTATTGGCAATCTTATCAGCATTCATTATTATTAGATATATTACACACGCTCCTTTCACACAGAAGATAATTGAGTTCTACATTCATTATTATTTGATATATTACACACGCTCCTTTCACACAGAAGATAATTGAGTCCTACATTCATTATTTTTTTTATATATTACACACGCTCCTTTCACACAGAAGATAATTGAGTCCTACATTCATTATTTTTTTAAAGTCTTGTCTCGCATTTTTATTTGAACTTTAAACTTTGTTTTTCCTCATTTCATCGTGGAACCCATTCTAATTCTGACTTCCGGACGGAAAGAATGAGAATTTGTGTGTGTTTGTTGTTGTATACGGAATAGGAAAAGGGTTTTTATAACTATGTCTATCTGTTGTATTAGATTAGTGTTTGTTGTTGCATGCGGAATAGGAAAAGTGTTTTTATAACTATATCTATCTATTGTATTAGATTAGTGTTTCTTGTTGTATACGGAATGGGAAAAGTGTTTTTATAACTATGTCTATCTGTTGTATTACATTAGTGTTTGTTGTTGGCAAAATATTTCAATAGTACAAGCCATCATATGCTTGAAATATTTAGTGCATCCAACATGATTCAAATTGAAATTAAACCGGTTTTGGTTAGTGTTTACGGGTTAACAACGCCTATTGAGATCCTAATTTTACAGCAACATAGTGCGGGTAATTAGCTAGTGTTGTCATTTATGTAGTTAATATGCTATGAATGTTTCTTTTTATTTATATATGTATTTTTGTTTCCATGTAAAGCGCTGTGAGCCTGGCTCCTTGCTGGGATACAGCGCTATATAAATCATGATTTTATTATTATTATTATTATTATTACTTGTAAATTTGTTTCCTTAAATAACAATGTAGCTATCGTTGTTTAAATCTTGAAATGTTTCAGCACACTATGAGAGACGATACAACAATAAGGGATGATACAATAACGAGGGATGACACAACAATGAGGGATGATACGACAACGAGGGATGATACAACCACGAGGGATGATACAACTACGGGGGATGCTACAACCACAAGGGATGATACAATAACGAGGGATGATACAACTACGGGGGATGCTACAACAACGAGGGATGATACAACTACGGGGGATGCTACAACCACAAGGGATGATACAACAACGAGGGATTATACGAAGACGAGGATTAATACAACAACGAGGGTTAATACAGCCATGCATTATGATACAACCACGAATGATAATACAAACACGAGGAATGATGATACCACGAGTGATGATACAACAACGATGATGATACAACCAGGGGAGATGACAATACCACGATTGATGATACAACCACGAGGGATTACACAACAACGTGGAATGATACAACTACGAGGGATGATACAACCACGAAGGATGATACGATAACGAGGGATTATACAACCACGAGGGATGATACATCCACGGAAGATGATACAACCACGAGGAATGATTCAACCACATAGGATAATACAACCACAAGGGATGATACAAACACGGGAGTTGATACAACCATGAGGGATGATACTACCACAAGTAATGATACAATCACAGGGGTGATACAACAACGAGTAATGATACATCCACGGGGGCTGATACAACCACGAGTCTATATACAACCACGAGGGATCATACTACAACGTTGGATTATACAGTCACGTGGGATTATACAACCGTGTGGGATTATGCAACCACGTGGGATTATACAACCGTGTGGGATTATACAACCACGTGGGATTATACAACCACGTGGGATTATACACCCACGTGGGATTAGACAGCCACGAGGATTAATGCAAGCACGGCTAATGATGCAATCTCGAGGTATGATAAAAAACGAGGGATGATAAAACCACGAAATAAAAATAAAATTACAGGTAAACACGAGATGTGATAACATTAAGATGGATAATAACATCAGGATGGAATGATGACAACACGATGGATGATACTAACTTGAGGGATGATAACCCCATGAAAGATGATACAACCTCGAGAAATTATAATACCAGGAAAGATGATACAGCCATGAGGAATGACAAAATCATGAGGGATGATACAAACACAAGAGGTAATATCATTACGAGTTATGATGCAACCTCAAAGGATGATACAGTTTCAATAAATGATACAACATAAAATATGAAGCAACTAAGGGGGATGATACAACCACGAAGGATGATACAACCACGAGGGATGATACAACCACTTGGGATGATACACTAACTTGGGATGATACAACCACTTGGGATTATATTAATCTTCAAGTTGAGGAAAGAAGAGTGTAAGAAAGTGGGACAGTTTATGACAAGGGGCAGGTGGGTCCGGCAAACGTGTGATGTCTCACATTTTAAAAAAAGTATCTTATAATTAATTTTTTTTTGTATTTAAAAAGCTTCAAAAATAATTTTCACAATTTCTTTTTCTGAAACATTAGAATTATTTTATGTCAAAATAGCATGAAATGCGTATCTCTTGAATGCATGTGTTGTGTATAAATCTGATCTGGATACAACAGGACTGATATCGAAGGATCAGGAATTGTTTGACAATCATGTTCACACCGACCAAATTTTTACTCCAATTTGAAATATCAGGACATAAAATGTACGATGCTCACATTTCAAAGTTTTACATTCGAGATTCTTTGCTCCTCTAATCACAATAACCAAACAACTGATGGACTCAGAGCTTCAGAAAGAGCAGATGCAAAGTCTCATAAATTTCCTTCCTTGTTTGTGATACAAACTCTCAAATTTGATGACATAATGCCGGGGTCAACAAGTTTTCAAAGTACAACATGTGATCTTTATTGTCAATCAAATTTGGAAAGTATGTCCTTTATATTTTGCCTCACAAACAATATTGAAGAAACATTCAGGACAACACAGAACTCGGGCTCAGTAGAATGTGCACCCCAAACTTTTCAAGAATCATCTCAGTTAAAACGCATCCGTCCTTTGAGAATCACTATTAAAAGGCAGAAAACCCATTGCAATTATTACAATAAAAGAAAATGCACATTCAGAGGCGTCTGATTGGCCGAGTTGACCTGTCTGCAATTATCCTTCAAATTCGATCTAGATCGAAATACCGTTTCATTGCAAACTGTCATCACCATTGAAAATTAATTATTCTACTATTAAAGTCATTTTTATAATCTGATAGTTCTTTTAAGTAAGGGGTTTATCGGATTTCCGCACCAACTCTGGCAAATCAATAATCCGGCTATTTAAACAAATCCGGGGCGAATTCGGCAGTATTTCACATCATACATTTGGCATGCCAGTTGAGCCCTAATTTTTTATATTCATTCATAATGGCTTCGGCATCTCCGTAATCCGGTTACTTTTTTTAAAAAATCTCTCTCCGGCTCCGGCCGTATTTCAAAATATTGAATCCGGTACATCCCTTAAATGGAAATTTTATATTTAAATACTGTTTAATAGTGAAGTATATTTAAGTATTAAAGAGTCAGAGGTTGAATCGTCCGGGGTCAAAGTGTCAGGGGTTGGTTCAGTCCTTAGCAATGAACATTTGATGAGATTTTAAGAATTGTTTTTTTTTTTTGGTCTCGTGTATCTCTTAGCTATAATTATGTGTTTCCAAAAGTAGCATAGACTTTAAAGCTACAATACAATCATATTTAAGTTTTTAGTCAAGTTTACAAACAGAGTGAATTGAATAATTTTCATTGCTAAGATCAAATTAATATTTTTAATTAAATATAAAATAATGAACTGACTTTATCAGCTTATTTTAATTTAACTCAGTCTATAAACTGGGTATGAGGATAAAAAAATCATGTTAAGCCTGGTCCCTTTTGGAACTCAGGACGTGTTAGCGCATTTTCGTATTATGTATCAGTACTTATGTTAGATATCAGCATTATGTAGTTATCAGTAATTGTGTTTAGATTTTAGACATATTTTTATGAATTTTCTTGTGTAATGAATATACCTGACATTTTTAAATTTAAAAGTCATTTCTTTACATTTTAAAATTTTTTATTTTCTCTTTAATCTAACTACAAGTCACCACAAATGATGACGTTAAAGTCTCTAAACCTTTACACATATTCTAATGACGTCAACTAAAAAAAACAACTAATTCTTTTGCACGCCTTCGCACCACTCTTGAATGCTTGAAAAATGCTCTATTCGACTTCCGGCAATGGCGGCCGTTCCCTGTGCCAGTGTTAACTCTCGATTCGCAAAGTTTTTTGGTAGTTTTAACGGGGTTTTTTAGCGGATCGAGTAACTGAGTGTTGATGCACCAATGGCAGGTCAGGACATACAAAAAACATATATACATCATGGGTCTAGGACTTATGGATCCTGTGATCATGGTGATGACAGACAGACGGACAAAACGGGGGCAATAGCGATTTCGACATCTCGAAAATGCGCTAAAAGATGATATAAAGAAAGTTGGTGGGATTGGGAAATAACAAGAACCTCTTGAAATAAACAAATAATTGCTATTCGTCGCATTCAAACAGAATATAAGAAGAACATTTTCACCGATGTCATCCAGTTTTGGAGATTTTCAATAAGAAAATTGCAATAATTTCAATTAAAAAAATTTATTGACATTAATTAATCCCGACATTGAAATGGAGGACCACCTCTAATGGTGACCCCTTCTTTTGGCTCTGGTCGTTTGGCCCATCTCTGCTTGGCTCTGACCTTTTGGCCCATCTCTGCTTGGCTCTGACCTTTTGGCCCATCTCTGCTTGGCTCTGACCTTTTGGCCCATCTCTGCTTGGCTCGGACCTTTTGGCCCATCTCTGCTTGGCTCTGACCTTTTGGCCCATCTCTGCTTGGCTCTGACCATTTGACCCATCTCTGCTTGGCTCTGACCTTTTGGCCCATCTCTGCTTGGCACTGGCCGGTTGGCCCATCTATATTTGGCTCTGACCTTTTGGCCCATCTCTGCTTGGCACTGGCCGGTTGGCCCATCTCTGCTTGGCTCTGACCTTTTGGCCCATCTCTGCTTGGCTCTGACCTTTTGGCCCATCTCTGCTTGGCTCTGACCTTTTGGACCATCTCTGGTTGGCTCTTATCTTTTGGCTCATCACTGCTTGGCTCTGACCTTTTGGCCCATCTCTGCTTGGCTCTGACCTTTTGGTCCATCTCTGCTTGGCTCTGACCATTTGGCCCATCTCTGCTTGGCTCTGACCTTTTGGCCCATCTCTGCTTGGCACTGGCCGGTTGGCCCATCTCTGCTTGGCTCTGACTTTTTGGCCCATCTCTGCTTGGCTCTGAACTTTTGGCCCATCTCTGCTTGGCTCTGACCTTTTGGCCCATCTCTGCTTGGCACTGGCCGGTTGGCCCATCACTTCTTGGCTTTGGGACTACGCCTAATCTTTTAGGGTGAACCATCTTTGAGATGGAGGCCTATATTTTCCAATCAAAATTCAGCATTGCTTAGCTAAAAAGAAATTAAATTATTTAACAGTAGAAAACAAATGCTAGATTGCTTTGGGCGATATAAACTGACAAGGAAATTGTTAAGAATTTTATTATCTTTAAATTCTAGTCCGTCATCAATCTTAAGAATAAAGATGGTAGGAGCGGCGCGGAGATCAATTAGTTGCCAACACTTATGAAGGAGGTCAGCTGGTTTCTCTGTCGATATAGTTGTTTGTGCCCCGAGGTTTATCTGACATCAATTATTATGTAAGCCAGGCAACAGACCTCATCCAACAGTCGAGTCACATCTGAGATGGGTGCTCACAGATTATTTTTGTTTTTGGTTTTTGTGGTGAGTAGTGATGGTCTGAAATTATGCCTCTTACGTATACGTAACAAATTATATGACGGGACTTGCTCCAAGAAGGCTTTAGCAATTTAAACATTATTTTAATTAACGAAGGAAAAAAAGTGTAATTGTGAAAAGGAAACGTTTCTTTGGCAGTTACTTAAATATCGAGTTAAAATTAGAATAACTACAAGTTTTATGAGCTGTCGATTAAGTTGAAGTTTTTAATTTTGTTTTCTCCAGATTATTGTATCAGTGGACAGCAAGAAAGGAACACCTGGAAGAGGTGCGTATGTTGACAATTGCTAACGCAAATATTTTGCATTGTGGGAAAAACATTTTTTTTAAAGTTGATGTAAAAGTAAATGACGTGTTAAATATCATTTAATTTTTTAGATAGATTATGTTCTCAAAACTTGGACTTAAAATAATACACTGAAAAAATAAATTAATTTGTGGTAAATTTTAATTTAAAAAATATTATTTCAGTAATGAATATATAGCTATTTGTTGTGTCAGTCAAATAGACCCACCTAAGAAGAAATCAGAATCATTTAAAATCATCCCCATCCCCATTTATTCAATCTGGAACAACCTGAACTGTGAGTAATAAAAATTAAGTTTTAAATTTTCTTCTTCTTTTAAATCCACTTATAAAAACGTTTTAATACCACGGGGACTGGTAACGGTTTTAACTCCGGTGGCAAAGGATGTGAAAAGCAGTATACGGATACAGACACTACATTGAGATAAACCAAAAATGTATTAATTTAATTACAGTACCACCGATCAATCTGTAATTTTGATACAATGCATTGTCATCCAAGATCTATCTGTGGTTATTTTGAAATCTCGAGAACCATCACAAGTGGTTTAATTTTAGGTTGGAAATTTTGAATTTTTGTGGCCAGTGACGAAAGTTGCGGACAGGAAGGAGCGAAAGCAAGTTAATAAAAACGTGGTAAAAGGAAGTTTGTAAATCTACTAATGTTTATATTTCTTTAGAATTGTCAAAAAAGCAATTATAATAAATTTAAAAAAAAAATAATGAAAGAAATAAGTATGTTTTTTCTATTTTTTTTTTTTTAAAGACTAACAGAAAACTAACAATTTTTCTTTAATAAACATTACCATTTAGCACTTTGATAATTTCCAACTTTTTTTTCAAAAATATTTTCAGTCAATTTTAAATATATCTCTATTCCATGAGTAATAAAAACATTATCCTCAGATCTATGCAGAAAACTTGACAACATCTTAATACATTCTAACTATCCTTTTCGTCCTAGGATTGGACTTTACACTTTCAAACGACGCCGATGACGATAACTGTGGCATGTTGCGTTG
Source organism: Radix auricularia (assembly GCA_002072015.1). NCBI lineage: Eukaryota > Metazoa > Mollusca > Gastropoda > Lymnaeidae > Radix > Radix auricularia. The sequence continues at coordinate 362,845 of MUZC01000165.1, read as the reverse complement.
TTATGGAAACAATCTGCCTAGAGGCACAAAGTCCATCCAAGCCATGAAGGTTTATGACGTCACGAATGGTGGAAAGTCGCTTTTGGCCATGATATCTAATGTCTCCTATTACTCTGGAGACAAGTCCACGTCCGCACCATTGAAACTAGAGATAGCCTTAAAGCAGGACTCCCAGTGTGACGGTGGTTCTTTCATGTGTCAGCTGAATTACGTGAATAGTAAAGGTGGGGTAGATGTGGAGGTGAGCCTCATCATTCCAGGCCAGGACTGCAATGACCCCATGAAAGGATGGTCTTTGGCCTTCCGCGGGACGGCCCGCATCAATCAGTCCGTTTATGAAGCATACACAACTAACCAGGCAAACGGACAAGCAGTTGAGCCAGGCTGTAGGCAGGTGAGAAATCATATGGGTGAAAACGCAAATAAATTAAAATATATCATTAAAAGGTAAATTACAAATGGACTTATTAAGCAAGGACGATTATTATATTGTGTTTTGATATATGCATTTTTGATGGTGCAGGGTTTTATGTTTTATTGTGATTAACGAGTTTGGTGTTATAAGTCTCGTATGTATTTAATAGGACAAAGGAAAGTCGACGAAATATCAAAAATTACTTTTTGGTCACTAATTTTTCAGTAACTTTGGGTACATTGATTAACTTTGAAGAATGACTACATCATAGTTAGTCTGTACACATGTAACTCATTGGAGACGATTTAATTTCCACGAATACTTTTATTTCGACCACTGTTTCATTTATCCGCATCCAATGGATCACTCAGTAATAACCAATGTACCGTCGATGTGTCATACAATTTGCTTGATCTAATAAACAACACAATTGTTTTTAATGAAACCCATGTTTTGTGAAATCACCTTTTTTACCGATATGCGTTAGGGCAGCAACAAAAAAGAACTACAACAAAAAACAATAACATCTTGACTAAATGAAATTTGTATTGATTTATCTGTACAAAAATGTAGTCTTTCCAGCACGTTTGAAAAACAGCCTAGATTCTTTCACCTCCACTTTTTTTTTATTCAGCTAAGAATCCATTGACGTTTTGTAAAGCTGCTTGATTCAAAGCATAATATATACCGCTTTAATTGAATTTCCACTATTAGGTAATCAGGGATAAAATAAAATCAGTAACCAAATATAGACTTGTAAGAGTGGCTATATCACATTATCACTTTAAGGACTGAAAACAAGGTCCCAAATTTACCGAAATGATTCTATTTTAGTGAAACAAATAATTAACTTAAGGTTGCAGTTGTGTTTTGTATATCTATGCTAGTTATGTCCTCTTTTATTCGTTAAAAGTTAACGTTTTATGTTATCTTATTGTTTCATAAATGTTGTGCTATTGTTTCTACATGAATTTTATTCGCGGTCTCTTATGAACACGACTTTATCTATCTATAAGTTGGAGAAGCAGGGTTAAATCTCACGCTTTTCTCCCATCAGAACTTTCTCTCAGTTAAGAAAACGCATGAGCTATTAAATAAACAATACGTAATGAAATGTTTATAGCGGAATATACAAATGATATTAAGTCGTTTAAATTTTTGTTGTTTTTTTAATTCACCGATTTAACGTAACCCTCTTTCACTGTTTAAGGTGACGTCACCACTGCCTTGCAAACACCACTACAGAAACAGCTCAGTCCTTGACAGCTGGTCAAACATCAACGAGGTCGCATTCGTTGTGTACAAGAACGCCACCGAGGTAAAGCGAGTTGTGTTTGATGGACGTGGCACGACCAACATGAACTGGTTTAGTCAAGGCAGGATCAAAACTTCGTCCTGGACGGAACTAGCCACGGAATCAGCAAACTATTTTAGCATCGATGGTTGGTTTGCAGATAGAGATCAGTATCGGTTTAGGCGTAGATTTTTCATGAACCATGTTTACCATGGCTGTCCCGGAGACTTCGGCTGGTTTGTGGTACAAGACACAGACACACGCAGTGATTGCCATTGGGAGGACTATTCCGTATTTCCTGTTTTTAAATACTCCACAGGCGACCAACGCACAAATTGGAATTATGCTAATATTGACATCGCTGACGTGTTTGCTGTTTTCGTTCGGTAGAATTACTTTTTTTTTTTAATATAGTGGTACCTCGGTATACGTCTGCTTTGGAATAAGTCCAATTTCGTATGCGTTCTGTTTAGTATTTGTTTGGTATAAAACCTTTGTTAGCAGTAAGTCCTGTGTGCTAGAACTTATTTGAATAAAAAATAACGACACGTCGCTCATGCGTAACTTGTAAGAATCACAGCATACCGCGCGAGGCTCTAGTGCAAGGGTCGGGAAACCTTTTGTCTGAGAGAGCCGTAAACACCACATATTTTGAAAAAGTAATTCTGTGTGAACCTTACATTATTGTTTAAAACTAAAAAATTATGTAAATGCATGCATTTTGTGTAAATCTCAACACTGGAATCGGCAGCCTTTCGTCTCGCGAGATGATGGTGAATCACCGTTGGGTTGGGTTGCATTTTCTCGAGTGGCTGTGCAGTCATATCCTTGAGTGACAGTCTTTACTACAGTTTTTGTACACACGTTCTGTGCTTCCAAATGTACAATTATAATCATATCTCTGAATTCATTTTTAATAACATTGTTATGCTGTTTTATATGCAATTAATATGTATATCAAACGTGTCGGAATAAACTAATTTTTGTAATTAAAAATTTCTCTGAGAGCCAGACGCAGCCATAAATAGAACCATATCTGGCTCGCGAGCCATGGTTTCCGACCCCTGCTCTAGTGTGTTAGTGCAGCAGTTGCGAACGACTCAAGCAATAACTGTATATTGTCTTATAATTTTGTGTTTGACTAGTACATTTTTCGAAGGTTCACCTAACATAAATTCTTAAGAAAGTTTAATATTTTTAATTTCCCCATTGCGGTGAAAGTAGTGATAATGGTGAAGAATAAAATTGGCATGTCTTTCCTGGATATAGGTACTGCATACCTAATGCTGAGAATGACGATTTTTCTTTTTTTTTAAAGACGTTTTTAAGTGGACAAATGTTGAGAAGGGAATGAAATTGATTACGAAACAAAAATAAGGAACTTTAGAGCATGTTGACAAATAGCTTTTTGTCTGGATAATTTTAAAACCGAAACATTTCGTCTAAGTTCTTTTTATTTGTGTATTTTAGTATTAAGAAGTGTTTGAATTATTTTATTCAACAAATTTCAATAAATGTATATTGATTGATAAAATGCAAGGATATTAATGATTTATTGTATCCGTTCGTACGCAAGTTTCATTTGTTAAGATCTACACTTTTTAGAAGTGTGGTTGTTTAGGATTTTCAATACGTGTAAAAATTTCATATTGTGGAAAGGCATAGAAGAAAAATGTTTTTTCTCTTGTTTTTTTATTAAAGTTGTTTGGTTGTGTGTGTATGGGAAGGGGAGGGGGAGTGTTTTAAAAATATTGTATGTACTATTATTACAAAAATATAACCTACATATTTCCACAAACGACATCACAAAGAAAACAGACGCCTAAAATGTAAATATGTTTCTTTTCTTTTTTTTTCAAAAAGTAGATATATTCTTCAAATTGCTTTTGTAAAAAATAATTAAGCCAATAGAAACCAAAACAGGTGGCCTGAAATTTTTTTATAATATACTCTGTGTGTTGATTTTAGAGCGATTAACTTCGAGGTCAAATGATTCCTTATTGCTGAGATCAGCATCTTCAAAAATGTTTAAATAACTCAAAACAAAATTCCTTTCGTGGGTAAGATTATTTATTCATAAACTTCACAGTCTCACCCATTTATCAAAGAATGTAACAAAAAATGTTTCCTTACTTCACGCTATTACACAAAAAAATTAATTTTAAAGAGTCTATTTTGAAGTGAAATATATTTCATTTTATTTTAACCCGACGATTAATAATTTTTCAAAGATATCACTCGTTAGTCCTAAAATTGTTCATCTCTGTGTCTGGTGGTATTACTAAAAATAGATCAACTCTGGGTCTTGCGATATTATGTTATGCTTTTTAACGTCTCAGTTCGGATGCACTGCTTGAGTGCTTTAATTTTAACACAATGTGGAAAGTGATGAATCATTTTTTTAAAGGACACACAGAAACTAAATTTTTAACAGCAGATATACGTGTTCCTTAAGTGGGTTTTGCTCCGGCATATGGCGTATGATTAGGGTTCGACCGCCCGGGCTCCACTTGAGGGTGGTCCCCCAATTTATTACGCTAACGCTAAGGACGTGCGCCCCCAAAGTGATAGAGACTTTGCGAGCCCCCAAACCTGACAAATTCCTAGCTATGCGATTGGGGCCGCCCGTCTTTTTTCAGGGAGTCTGCTTTTTCCTTGCCATCGACATTCAGTTTTTTATATTAGTATTAGCAGGTTAAAGAAACTATTAAAAAATAAGTAATGGTGTTAAACAATTCCAGAAAATGTTTGTGTAGATATGAATAAAAAAATGAAGCATTGCTATTTTGTATTCGATGATAAGCTACTATTCCTATTCCTATATATATATAAATATATATATATGAAGCGTTTATCATTCAGCATGAAAATACACATTTATTGCAAGATATTCTTAAGAAGTTAACCACTAAATAACAACTCCAATTACTTGAAGGTTTCCTTTTATTGAGCGACACTCCGAAATACGTTTGAAGAGACCACATATTCACTCAATAACGAGAGTCCTAAGATTCGTCTTGTAGTCGTTTGCTATGATTTCTTGATGTGATCTTACAAAGACTGGTTTAATTCCACTCTACTAGTGGTAACGTTAGAGTGAACTTTGCCAAATCACTGACCAAATAACGAACTAGAGAATAAAACATGACCTATTAAACATTAAAGCAAACGTAGCATTTGCTACACGCCACAAGAGGGACATTAAAATACCTACAAATGTATTGCGTTAATGCTGTGAAATTATTATAATGGCAAGTAACAACCATCCCCTCCCCCCCCCCCCTTTAAAAAAATTTGAATTTCTTTACTGGATTAATCAATAAATATCCATAAAATCAATACAGGAAAGCATTTAAAGCGTTAAGCAAACCAGACCAATTGAATGAAAGCATTGACAAGAAATAAACTTAGACCCAAAAATAGTCTCCCTAAAGTTATAAAATTTGAACCAAAAATTTGCAATTATTTAGTAAAAATATATAACATCTTGCTAAAAATTGTATTGTAAATGGTCAAACATTTCAAAATAACAGAATTTAACACGAATTTTACGCCCTTATCATGAGAGGTGAGACCAAAATCGTATATATGATATCATACAATCACAGGTCAACTTATGTTTTATTTAGCGTAAAATACAATCAAAGGCTTTCTGTGTAATTCAGCCATAAAAGTATTTTAAAATGTTATATTTTAACTACAATCAGTATATGTGAAGCTCGATATTCATCAAATGTTCATCTCAGTACAACCTAATTCTAAAATACGTTATAACGTGAGCGGAAAGTATGAACATTAAGGTGTTTGAATTTTCAAAATGGCAGTCCTATAAATAATACACGTTGAATCATCTTTTTAAACATTTTGTTTTCTATTTACTTATAGTAAATTCTGAGCAAAAATAAATGCCACCAAAGAGATTTTGATATTTTCTCTTACATTAAATTTTAGCCTTCACTGTGACAAAGTTGTCGTACAACAAAAATAAATTATTTTTTACACTGGGTAAATGACAACTGTGTAAGTATGCGCATTGCCATCGAGGTCACACGAGTGAGGGTCTCACCTGAGACAACATTTGATAATCCTAACAGGATTAGATTAGTGATAAAGTACATTTTAAAAAGAAATAATCTGGTATTGATGCAGAGAAAATCATTGCCATTTTTTTCTATTAATCTTAAACAGTTTATAATTCATAAACTCTTGAATGTGATGAGATACTCAGGATAAGCTTGTGCATCGTGAAATATGACGTACATGACTCCCCTTCCATCCGTTCCTGAATCATACGGATAACTCTTTCCTGGCTTGTTGGGAAGAGCTCTGTCCCCTTCCTTGGTAACTATTGATTCGCCCACTAGAACTCTCACTTGATACATTTTTTGTTCTTTCGTTACTGGATCTTTTTTGGCATATCTTACAGAATACTTTGGGTCAACGGCAAAGTAGACACCGTCACCAAACATGGCAACTGAAATAGATAGGAATTAGAAACATCTATTTTACATGCATTTTTATGACGCAACCTCATGGATTTCATGTAAAATTTAACAAAGTTTATATATGTCTGTACTTTAAAAAATCATGTTAAGCCTGGTCCCTTTTGGAACTCAGGACGTGTTAGCGCATTTTCGTATTATGTATCAGTACTTATGTTAGATATCAGCATTATGTAGTTATCAGTAATTGTGTTTAGATTTTAGACATATTTTTATGAATTTTCTTGTGTAATGAATATACCTGACATTTTTTAAATTTAAAAGTCATTTCTTTACATTTTAAAAAAAATTATTTTCTCTTTAATCTAACTACAAGTCACCACAAATGATGACCTAAAACTCTCTAAACTTTTACACATATTTTAATGACGTCAACTAAAAAAAACACTAATTAATTCTTTTGCACGATTTCACACCACTCTTGAATGCTTGAAAAACTATGTATTCGACTTCCGGCAATGGCGCCCGTTCCTTGTGCCAGTGTTAACTCTCGATTCGCAAAGTTTTTTGGTAGTTTTAACGGGGTTTTTTAACGGATCGAGTAACTGAGTGTTGATGCACCAATGGCAGGTCAGGACATACAAAAAACATATATACATCATGGGTCTAGGACTTATGGATCCTGTGATCATGGTGATGACAGACAGACGGACAAAACGGGGGCAATAGCGATTTCGACATCTCGAAAATGCGCTAAAAAAACACAATTAGAATGTCCCCCAATTGAAATGGGCGAAGTAAAGTGTTGATCCACTTTAAGAAGATAAAAGATGGCTTCTTATTAAATTTAAAATGGAATGTACGTATGAACAACTAGACTTCAAATTATATAAAAACAATAACTAAACCTTCGTAATGTTTATTTTATTTTTGAAAATTCAATTTAAAAATAAAATAGTTTCTTTGAATAAAGGTTTATAAATATATTTTTAGTAAATAATTTATGCAATATTTTAGCAAGCAATTTCAAAAATACTATAACTTACAGATTTTAAAAAAACAACTTAATTGAAGTTAAAAAAAATTACTAACTCTTTAATGTAGCCACCTAAAATGTCTCTCGTAAAAAAATCATAATTAAGGACTGGTGCTTTTTAGTGCGCGCTAAAGGAATTTTAATCAACTATCGATGCGTATTTTATTAAACATGTTTTATGAGACATAATTAAAATTTTGTTATCTCGGATTGTCTTGCGCTGCGTATTATAATGAATATTATCATAGTTATGTCTCGTATATAAAGGATATATAGTAAAACAAATGGGTTTTTACTTTCTTAAAAAAATATATTATCAAAAATATCTATAATTCAAACTAACATAGTGAACACATATATATATGTTCTACATTTATATGTTCAAAATTCTATGATACTAGACACTTAATTTCCACTGAACGATTTTTAACTCATAAAAAATATCGTTGTGCTTAAAAACGATAACATTCATTATAATTATAAAGACATTACGTCAATCGTGTCCAATATAAGTAGTTTTCCTTTTTGAATACTTTTTTTTTCATTTGTAAAAACAATTATTCAAACAACAAAACAAAACAACATCAAAAATTATTTACAAACACATACACACACACACACTTCAAGATAGATAGATAGTTAGACAGACGGACAGAAAGTAAACAGACAGGCAGGCAGATAGATAGACGCACAGCAGAATGGAAGGTCGGAAAATGGATGGAAGGATGGAAGAATGGATGGAAGGATGGATGTTCAGATTGATGGTTGGACGGATGAATAGATAGATGGATGGATGGGCGGATGGATGAAACAAGGTGACCATGACCATAACATTTCATCAAGCTCATGGCAAGGTGACCAGACAATAACATTTCATCAAGCTCACAGCAAGGTGACCAGACAATAACATTTCATCAAGCTCATGGCAAGGTGACCAGACAATAACATTTCATCAAGCTCACAGCAAGGTGACCATGACCATAACATTTCATCAAACTCACAGCAAGGTGACCATGACAATAACATTTCATCAAGCTCACAGCAAGGTGACCATGACAATAACATTTCATCAAGCTGACAGCAAGGTGACCATGACAATAACATTTCATCAAGCTCACAGCAAGGTGACCATGCCAATAACATTTCATCAAGCTGACAGCAAGGTGACCATGACAATAACATTTCATCAAGCTCACAGCAAGGTGACCATGATAATAACATTTCATTAAGCTCACAGCAAGGTGACCATGACAATAACATTTCATCAAGCTCACAGCAAGGTGACCATGACAATAACATTTCATCAAGTAACATTTCATCAAGCTCACAGCAAGGTGACCATGACAATAACATTTCATCAAGCTCACAGCAAGGTGACCATGACCATAACATTTCTTCAAACTCACAGCAAGGTGACCATGACCATAACATTTCATCAAACTCACAGCAAGGTGACCATGACCATAACATTTCATCAAGCTCAGAGCAAGGTGACCATGACAAAACATTTCATCAAGCTCAGAGCAAGGTGACCATGACCATAACATTTCATCAAACTCACAGCAAGGTGACCATGACCATAACATTTCATCAAGCTCACAGCAAGGTGATCATGACCATAACATTTCATCAAGCTCACAGCAAGGTGACCATGACCATAACATTTCATCAAGATCACAGCAAGGTGACCATGACCATAACATTTCATTAAGCTCACAGCAAGGTGACCATGACCATAACATTTCATTAAGCACAGCAAGGTGACCATGACCATAACATTTCATTAAGCTCACAGCAAGGTGACCATGACCATAACATTTCATTAAGCTCACAGCAATGTGACCATGACATAACATTTCATTAAGCTCACAGCAAGGTGACCATGACCATAACATTTCATTAAGCTCACGACAAGGTGACCATAACACTAACATTTCATCAAGCTCACAGCAAGGTGACCATGACCATAACATTTCATCAAGCTCACAGCAAGGCGACCATGACCATAACATTTCATCAAGCTCACAGCAAGGTGACCATGACAATAACATTTCATCAAGCTCAGAGCAAGGTGACCATGACCATAACATTTCATCAAGCTCAGAGCAAGGCGACCATGACAATAACATTTCATCATTTTAAACTAAGCAAAAAATCATCTTTAAAGCTTTAGTCAAGTGTGCAACAAAAACAAATTAAATTGATTTAATTTTATTGCTCAGATCAATTAACTATTGTAAATAAAATATTTGAAATATAGATTAAAGGATTAAGTTCATAAGATAGTTTTAACCTAACTCAGTCAATAATCTGGGTAAAAGAAAGAGAGCAATTTATTGGCATTATGTCCCCCATTAAATGGGGCGAAGTCAAGTGGCGTGCCACTTTTAGAAAATGTGATATATTAGAAGCAATAACTTGTATCATTAGCAAGACATTAATATGAAAGTAATAACTTAAGATATATAGTTTTATTTTAAAAAATTACGACTCAATTTTAAAACAAATATGATCTATAAAAAAAAATATGTCTAGACATCCATTTAGTAAATTAAACATTGAACATTTTATTAACTAATGTCCTCAATACAAGATCTCATTAATTAAACTTAATTTAAATTGGAAATGAAAGTTTACATTTAACTTCTAGCTACCCAAAATGGGCCTCGTAAAATAAAAATCAAACATAAAGATCGGTGCATTTTAGTGCGCTCTAAAATAGTATTAGTGCACGCCAGATATGGCACTATAAATCTTTTAAAAATCCTTTATATTATATTTTTGTGTCTAAAAATTGTGGAACGATTTTTAACACATTTTCTCGTAACCTAGCAAGCTAAAATTTTGCAGGCACACTCATGCCGATAATAAAAAAAAATGCATTAAAATTTTATATCGATCAAATGACAGTATTTGAGTAATGGAATTTTAAATTCATTCCAATTACCTCAATATATTTGTTAATGTCTTAGATAGAGTTTTTGGTGAGCAAAATGTTCAACAAAATTTCATGTCGTGCAATGAGGTGCGCATTATATTGACATTACTTTTTAAAAATATATTCACGATCGGTGCGCATTATATTAATCACGTTTTACGAGACATAACTAGAATTTTCTCCTTTCGGATTGTTTTGCCCTGCGTATTATGATAGTTAGGTATCGTATATAAAGGACTTTAGTGACAAATTTGGTTTTTTTACGGGAGTTTAAAAATTAATTCCCTTATGTTAACTTGTGGCGTCCTGGCGCTCAATAAGGTCCGCATTAAATTTACAATTTTTAGCGCATTTTCGAGATGTCGTTAGCGCATTTTCGAGATGTCGAAATTGCTATTGCCCCCGTTTTGTCCGTCTGTCTGTCATCACCATGATCACAGGATCCATAAGTCCTAGACCCATGATGTATATATGTTTTTTGTATGTCCTGACCTGCCATTGGTGCATCAACACTCAGTTACTCGATCCGTTAAAAAACCCCGTTAAAACTACCAAAAAACTTTGCGAATCGAGAGTTAACACTGGCACAAGGAACGGGCGCAATTGCCGGAAGTCGAATACATAGTTTTTCAAGCATTCAAGAGTGGTGTGAAATCGTGCAAAAGAATTAATTAGTGTTTTTTTTTAGTTGACGTCATTAAAATATGTGTAAAAGTTTAGAGAGTTTTATTTCATCATTTGTGGTGACTTGTAGTTAGGTTAAAGAGAAAATAATTTTTTTTTTAAATGTAAAGAAATGACTTTTAAATTAAACAAAAGTATTAGGTTTTTTTTTTT
>MUZC01000165.1:331261-346353 GCA_002072015.1 Radix auricularia | reverse complement strand
TGATAACTACATAATGCTGATATCTAACATAAGTACTGATACACAATACGAAAATGCGCTAACACGTCCTGAGTCCAAAAAGGGACCAGGCTTAACATGATTTTTTTTATAAATATTTACGGTTTTTTTTTTCTGACATAAAATCGAAGACAGTAAACTTTTAGGCTTTGATGTCACCACCCTAATGGTGTCGTCCAGGGCGGCCCACCCATTCCCCTATCGATGCCAATGCCTCTAATTCCCTTATGTCGGTCATTACTAAATGCACCCCAAGGCATCATAGGCGAGTTCTCTTATTGGTAAAATATGATATGAGCTTACATTACTACATTCATCCGAAACCATGCATTATAAGCCATTATAAGCCAGTTCTCCTACCGGTAAAATATGATATGAGCTTATATTACTACATTCACTCCAATAACACTTTGGCAAAATATGTGACTGACTTCTAAGAAAAAAAAAGTCTAGTATAACGAATGTTAGATGTATGAAAGTTAGGTTTGTGGTATTTAATTTAAATGAATTCTAAGAAAAAAATTCTAGTATAACGAATGTTAGATGTATGAAAGGTAGGTTTGTAATGTTTAATTTAAATGACTTCTAAGAAAAAAAGTCTAGTATAACGAATGTTAGATGTATGAAAGTTAGGTTTGTAGTGTTTAATTTAAATGAATTCTAAGAAAAAAATTTTAGTATAACGAATGTTAGATATATGAAAGGTAGGTTTGTAATGTTTAATTTTAAGCTCAGACAAACTAGGGGAATTCATACATTTAAGCTTTCATTAGATGTATTTAAACGTTTATAACGCTACATACAACAAAATTAAATAGCAAAACAATATTTAATATTTCATTACTTGTAAAATGTCTTTAGTAATGACTTCTGTGTGAGAAAATTATTAATTTTGCTCTGATAGTTCAAGTTATTTAATGTTTTATTAATGAATTTTACTTGCCCAAGTAAATGTTTTTCTAATATTCCTAGAAATATCTTAATCTATTTCCGGTGGTTTAGTCACGTGGTATTCTTATCCCCTCTTAATCCATAACCTTTCAGCCCTACACCACACCTCCTTACTCAAAGACTTGCTGACGTAGAATTATTTTGTCCATGTGAGGCTATAGGAATTAAACATGATACCAAAATAAAACTTGTAAACAAATGGCTGAAAGAAGTTCTCTGACGTCATGACAGGGGAGACGACTCTTACTCACTTTTTGTTGTTAGCAAGCATGTATGTACATTTTTATAGCATGCCGATGACTTCATCAAACATGTATGTACATTTTTATAGCATGCCGATCACTTCATCAAACATGTATGTACATTTTTATAGCATGGTGTTCACCTCATCAAACATGTATGTACATTTTTATAGCATGGCGATCACCTCATCAAACATGTATGTACATTTTTATAGCATGCTGATCACTTCATCAAACATGTATGTACATTTTTATAGCATGCCGATCACTTCATCTAACAAATAAAGAAAACGTACTTCGGCACTTGTGTTAATAAAAAAAAACATGTCCATTTACATCCTCACTTATTATCACACATCTTGTACATAAAGAAATGTTAGCACATTATAATATTATGCGCGATATTGGTTATCGTTTATCTCGATCATCGGTTATCACTATTCTTTTTGGCTAACCCCTAGGACGTCGAAATAACAGGGTTTAACACACCAAAATCAAAAAAAAAATCAATGGTAACAAAAGATAAATTTGTGTTTTAAAACATAATATTTTACACATTATTGGCTTTATCGTCACAATATTAATGACACTATTTTACATATCTGTAAGCGTATTAAAACTGATAAAAACAGCTAAGAATATTGGTAATCTGTCAACATCACAGATAAAGAGACATACATCTATGCAGTGACGATTCGATACAGGAGGGTTCGACCCTTCCATGTTGACCCCGGAGAGTTCGACCACAAGGAGTTACGCCCGCGGACGTTTTGACCCTTTCGACAGTCTTTACTTTAAGATTTACTTTTTCTTTGTTCTAGAATAAATGTTGAGCTCAGTCTTTAGCAATGAACATTTGATGAGATTTTAAGAATTGTTTTATTTTGGTCTCGTGCATCATTTTGCTATACTTTTATAAAAAAATAGCTTAGAGTTTTAACCAATAATACAATCATATTTAAGTATTTAGTCAAGTGTACAAACTGAGTGAATTCAATCAATTTCATCGCTCAGATCAAAGTAATATTTTTAATGAAATGTTTTGAAGCATAAAATAATGAACTGATTTTATAAGCTTCTTTTAATTGGACTTTAATCTGTAAACTGTGTATGAGGGGAAGAGAATTTATTGTCATAATTTCCCCCAATCAAAAGGGCGAAGTAAAGTGGCGTGCAACTTTATGAAAATAAAAGTTGGAAGATATAAAAAGGGCTCTATTGTATTTAATGTACAGCTTAACATCAATTTATATAAAAGTTGTAACTTAACTTTGAAAGTTTTCAGTTTTCTTCAAAAATTCAATTTTTAAACAAATCTTTTCTTTAAATAAAGATTTCCAGATAACTAATTTTTAGAAAACAAAATACTTAACATTTTAATAATTCACTTAAATAAAGCTACACCTCATAAATAAACAAATGTAATTCAATTTAAGTTGAAAAAAATTACTAAGTTAAATCTAGCCACCTAAAATGTATCTCGTAAAAAATATCAGAGATAAGGAACAGTACTTTTTAGTGCATCGCTAAAGGATAATTATTGCACGATCGGTGCGCATTATATTAAACATGTTTTACTAGACATAAATAATTTCGAATTGTATTATAATGAACATCATTATAGTTATGTCTCGTATGTAAGGATTTATAGTAAAAAAAATATTAGTATTTTACTTGGGTTTTTATTATCAGATAAAAATATGTATAATTCAAACTAACATTGTGAACACATAATTATATGTTCTACATTCATATGTTTATAATTCTATGATATTTAACCCTTAATTTCCACAAGGGATATTTTAAATACAAGGGGTGATACAACAACGAGAGATGATACAATAACGAGAGCTGATACAACAATGAGAGATGATACAAACACGAGGGATGATAAAAACAATAGGGATGATACAACCACGAGGGTTGATACAACCACGAGGGATGACACAATAACGAGGGATGATACAACCACGAGGGATTAAAAACCTGTAGGGTTGATGCAACCACGAGGGATGATACAACCACGAGGGATTAAAAAACCACTAGGGTTCATACAACCATGAGGGATGATACAAACACGAGGAAAAATATATCTGCAAGCGTCGATATCTCCATGATAGATGATACCATTATGAAAAGTGATACTTACTCAAGGAGTGATGCTAGCACGAGGGATGAAACAACCACTGCGCATGAAGCAATAATTATAGATGATACAACCACGAGTGATGATACAACCATTAGGAATGATGGAATGGTACAACAACTTCAAATGATTCAACCACGATGGTCATTACAACACTGGGGATTATACAATCATGAGGGATGAGACAACCATTATGAATAATACAACAACGAGGAAGGATAAGACCAAGCGGAACGATGCAACCACGTTGGATGATACAAACACGAGGGATGATACAATAAAGAGCGTTGATAAGCGGAATGATACAACCACAATGAATGAGGGGAAATAATGAGTTACCACACCAGGTGACACGAGAGATAGGGAAATTAGGAGCTACCACACCAGGTGAAACGAGAGACAGGGAAATTAGGAGCTACCACACCAGGTGAAACGAGAGATAGGGAAATTATGAGCTACCACACCAGGTAACACGAGAGATGGGGAAATTATGAGCTACCACACCAGGTGACACGAGAGATAGGGAAATTAGGAGCTACCACACCAGGTGACACGAGAGATAGGGAAATTAGGAGCTACCACACCAGGTGAAACGAGAGATAGGGTAATAATGAGTTACCACACCAGGTGACACGAGAGATAGGGAAATAATAAGCTACCACACCAGGTAACACGAGAGATAGGGAAATAATGAGCTACCACACCAGGTGACACGAGAGATAGGGAAATAATGAGCTACCACACTGGGTGACACTATCTCTAGGGGTTGACACTATCACTAGGGGTTGACACTATCACTAGGGGTTGGCACTATCACAAGGGGTTGACACTATCACTAGGGGTTGGCACTAACACAAAGGGTTGACACTATCACGAGGGGTTGGCACTATCATTAGGGATTAAATACATCACGAGAGATGATACAATCACAACGGGTTGACAAAATCATGTGAAGTGACACCATCAAGTTGGGTGTTTCAATCACATGGAATGTTACAATCACGACAGGTTGACATCATGAGAGATAATACAATCAAGGGTTGCACCATCAGGTGAAGGGACACAATCACGAGGAGATACACTATCTGGCTGAGTGACAACATCACGAGGGGTGATATAATCACGAGTGATTGACACCATCACGAGTCGTTGACACCATCTCGAAGTTTTGACACCACTCCGATAGTTTGACGCCATCACGAAATGAGCCACAATCACAAGGGATGATATAATCACGAAGGGTTGACACGATACCGATTGGTTGACAGCATCCCGAGGGGTTGACACGATACCGATTGTTTGACAGCATCCCAAGGAGTTGACACGATACCGATTTGTTGACAGCATCCCGAGGGGTTGACACGATACAGATTGGTTGACAACATCCCGAGGAGTTGACACGATACCGATTGGATGACAACATCCCGAGGGGTTGACAGGATACCGATTGTTTGACAGCATCCCGAGGGGTTGACATGATACCGATTGGTTGACAGCATCCCGAGGGGTTGACACGTTCCCCGGTTTTAATACCGTAACAAAGAGTATATACCATCACTGGCCATCACATATTTTGATAGAATAATGAGCGGTTGTGACAATCAAGTGTGGTGACACCATCGTGAGGGGGGATACAATAACGAGGGGTAACACTATCACGAGGAGTGTTACAATCAGAAGGGATTTTATAACCAAGGGTTAACACCTTCACGAGGGGTGACACAATCATGAGGGTTGACACCATCACTTGGAGTTACAATCACGAGAGATGACATAATGACAGGGTTTGACACCATCACGAGGGTTGATACAATAACGGGAGGTTGACACAAACATGAAGGGTGACACCATTATAAGGGGTGTCACATTCTCGCGGGGTTGACACCATCACGAGGGTTGATACAATAACGGGAGGTTGACACAAACATGAAGGGTGACACCATTATAAGTGGTGTCACATTCTCGCGGGGTTGACAACATCACGAGTAGTGACATTATCATGAGGGTTAATACAATCAAGAGGTGTAAAACCATTATTATAGATTAGACCAAATTGTAAGATTTCTTATGTTGTAGTCATTTATCACAGGCTGACTTGGAGAAGGTCTGTGTCTTAAATTGTCTCTTAAATATTAATGAAATAAAGAAAATATTTTTTTGAATCAAATTAACAAAGATTTTTAAGATAACAACAAACAAACAAACAAAGAGTAACAAAACAAAAACCCCACAATTACAATGTTACAATGAGATTATCGCGTCAAATCCTTATTCTTGTTTTATTTTTTAACTAGCAGACCCGGTCGTGCGTTGCAACGATCTCAGTAAAAATGACAATTTAAGAATCCTATGAGTGATATGTTTTAAAAACAATTATGCCAGAAACCTACACTGAAGTGCGAAAAAAAGTCCAAAGATCATTGCAAACAGATAAATAAAATAATAGTTTAAAAGCTTTTAAAAAAACGACATTAAAGGGCTAGGCTCTAAAATAGGTGCTACTTTGTACTCAAGCTATGTTTCTCAATATATTGTAAAATTGCTTTGGAGAATTAAATTATTAACGTGTATTAAAAAAAAAATTGGAACCGCCTACCCGAAGGAATGAACATAAAGAGTTCAGTTTCCTTAGATAATTATTTATAGACTCTTTAATTTTTATAAGACAAAAAAAACGACATTAAGAGCCCCAGGGCCCATTCACGACAAGATATAAAGCTTAATACGATCTCAGTAAAAATGACTATTTAAAAATCCAATGTCTGATCTGTTTTAAAAACTACTATGCCAAAAACCTACACGGAAGTGTGCAAAAAAGTCCAAGTTTCCCACCAAATAGATAAATAAATCTATCTATATATATATATATACAGCTTTGAAAAAAAATAAAGAAAAAAAAACGAAATTAGGGTGCCGGGCTCTAAAATAAGTGATGATTTATTATTTTTTTAATCGCCATTGTACTCAAGCTTTGTTTCTCTATATGGTGTAAAATTGATTGGGGAATTAAATTATTAACGCGCATTACAAAAACATTTCGGTATGCCTGCCCGAGGGAATGGACATTAAGAGTTCAGTTACTTATAGAAAATATTTATAAACTCTTAAGTTTTTATGTACTAAAATTGGCAAGATCCGTTATTTTCTTAGTAACTTAAACTAACACTAATTTTTGTAAAGGTAATATAAAGGAAAAAACGACATTTAGGGGCCCCTGTGCCCATTCTGCGCAAGATGTCAATTTCAAAAAGCTGTTCATTTTAATTCAGTTTCATCATTCATATATATTCCTATAGATTTTAAAAATTGAATGGGGAATATATCTTAAGCATATACCAAAAACAGACATTCGGGGCCCCCAGCCCATAGTAAATTACATTAGAATTTTAGTGCCCTATAGCGCTTAATATGGGCTACCAAGATTTTGTTAACAAATTTGGTTAAGATCAATTCTTTTACACAAAACCTAACGCATAAACTTAATTAAAGAAAAGAAAGACATGATGGGGCTCATTTAAAGCCAGATGTAAAGTTAAAAACGATGTTCATTTCAATTTGCATGATAATGGATATATTTGTCGTTGATTAAATATTGAATTGACAAAATCTCTTAAACATTAACAACCCCCCCCCTAAAAAAGACTATTGGCACCCCCAGCCCAGAAGAAATGGTTATTAAAAATTCAGGACCTTATAGTATTTTAATATCGGCTATCAAGTTTTTTAAAAACAAAATTTGGTTAAGATCCATCAATTTACCAAGTAGTTAGTACTTAACCGAATTTTCTATATCCCATATAAGCAAAAAATGTCATTATGGGCCACCGGCGCCCCATGTGTGTTTAATTGACGAAGAAAATTACCTGTTAACTTCCTGGGANAAAAAAATGACATTATCGGCCCCCGGCGCCCCTTTAGTGTTAAATGGAGAAAAAAAGTAGCAGTTACCATTCTTGAAGGGTACTCATCGGTCACAAACATTTTCATGACGATGGGATACATGTTTTAGTCAGCTTTAAACGACATACACTCACACACACAATATAGAGATAGATATAGAAGGAAAAACATATTAGGGGCCGCCGGCCACATTCAGTGCAATATATCAATTTAAAAAATCTGTTCATTTTTATTCCTTTCATTATGAATATATTTATCGAGATTGTTAAAAATGAATGGGAAAAATATCTTTAAAATTTAAGAAAAAGACATTTGGGGACCCCCGGCCCCGATGAAAAGGACATAAGAAGTTCATTGCCCTTTATTATGTTAATATTGTATACAGAGTTTTTTTAATAAAAAGTTTGGTTAAGATCCATTCATTTACTCAGTAACTAAGGCATAAACTAATTTTTATATAGCTCATATTAGAAAAAAATGAGATTAAAGGCCCCAGGGGCCCATTCAAGGGAAGATATAAAGTTCAAAACGTCTGTTCATTTCAAAACGGATAATAGATACATTTATCATTATTTGTTAAGAATTTTAATAATTAATTTGAGGGATAAAATCTTAAACATTTACTAAAACTGGTATTTTGAACCCCCAACCCTGAAGAAGTTGCCATTAGGACTTTATTGCCCTATAATATTTTAAGATCCATCAATGTAGCAAGTAGCTATCACTTAAACTAATTTTTATAGAGATTATATAGGCAAATACGACATTAAGGGCACCAGGGGCCCATTCAGGGCAATATATAAAGTTCAAAACAACAGTTTATTTTAAGATGGATAATAATGGATACATTTATCATTATTTGTCAAGACCTTTAATAATTGAATAGTGAAAAAATTCGTAAACGTTTATGAAAACACTTATTTTGGGCCCCCAGCCTCGAAGGAGTTGCCATTTGAAATTTAGTGCACTATGGTATTTAAATAATGGCTATCAAGAATTTAATTGCAAAATTTGGTTAAGATCAATCAAAAAAGCAAGTAGCGATTACATTATTTTTATATAGCTCATATAAGCAAAAATTCACATTTGGGGCCCCCGGTGCCCCTTTAATGTTAGATTGAGAAAAAAAAGTAGCCAGTTACCATTCCGTGAGGGTACTCAACAGTTTTAAAAATTTTCATGACGATCGGTTGAATAGTTTAGTCAGTTACCACGGACAAGCACACACACACACACACAGACATATTTTCATTTATATATATATAGATTAAGTTATATGTTGTAGACGCTCCTTTTATAAAGGAGATTATTGTGTTCAAATGCTTATTCATGTTAAATGTCTAATTGGCATTACCATTTGATTATAGAGTGTTTGTTTGGCTAGGATAACAATTTCCATGTCCCGATTCAAGACTCACAAAATTCTAAATTCCTATTTCCTGTTTCATGATTTAAATTTATGTCTCAATTTGAAATACCAGTTACGCCCCGCGGCGTAGCTTACGTCGAAGACTTGCGTATGTATAGTGTAATGAAAATGTTGGCTGCGACAGAAGGAAGATATCAAATCAACCTGAGTTAACGTTGATGACGGGACCACCGAGACCACAACTCGTGCTTGTAAATCATAAACTGTGATTGGTCACTGACCAATGGTCACCCACCAAGACCACCATTCTAGCTTGTAAACCATAAACTGTGAATGTTCACTGACCAATGGTCACCTACCGAGACCAGCAATCTAGCTTGTAAACCATAAACTGTGTTTGGTCACTGACCAATGGTCAGCCATGTTCGCAAAAGAACGGAAAAGATCGGGCTCAAAGACAATTTTTTTTAATTTAAAATTTACTAAATTATTATTTTGACGAGACTTGAACTCAGGACCTCCCACTAGTAAAGGCGAACGATAAAACCACACACCTACGAATCAAATGTAATTCTGTGCAGGAACAACGGTAGTAAACGTAAGAAGCATTGTTGCTCTCTCTCAATCAGCTCACTGGCTAGTAAAAGATGTACAGAGACAGAAAGAAATGAAACAAATATTTCATTAAATATTATATCTAAAAAAATATGTTAAAATAAATCCAGACAATGTTAAAAAGAGACTATTACATGTGTTAACTAGTCGTGAAAAATTGGTTAAAAATAAAGCTCTGAAGGGCGATCCCTTTTATTTAAAGCTCTGAGGGGCTATTCCTTTTATTTAAAGCTCTGAGGGGCTATCCCTTTTATTTAAAGCTCTTAGGAGCTATCCCTTTTATTTAAAGCTCTGAGGGGCTATCCTTTTTTATTTAAAGCTCTTAGGAGCTATCCCTTTTATTTAAAGCTCTGAGGAGCTATCCCTTTTATTTAAAGCTCTGAGGGGCTATCCCTTTTATTTAAAGCTCTGAGGGGCTATCCCTTTTATTTAAAGCTCTGAGGGGTAATCCCTTTTATTTAAAGCTCTGAGGGGTAATCCCTTTTATTTAAAGCTCTGAGGGGCGATCCCTTTTATTTAAAGCTCTGAGGGGCTATCCCTTTTATTTAAAGCACGTTTGATTTAATTGTAATGATAAGAATGAAAAACTATTCATCTATTAATATACGTCAAGAAAATAAAAATATGTTTTAATTCAATCTTAATTCACGTTTTTACTTTCAAACGAATATTTTAAAAATATATATAAGTATTAAAGAATAATAATATCACCTACATTTTGGATCACCTAAATACATATACCACAGTCTATACCTNAAAATATTTAATGTGTGAACTAATGTAGACTAACTTTTATTTCTCACTAACAATCTTTAATGTATACTCTTTCCTATCAGTAGACATCTAGTGCTATATATAAAGTGATATTTGCTAGTTCACATTTTATAACGTATTAATCTACGTGTGTTTCTTATTGTGTGTGTTTAGTTAAGTGTTTGATGTGAAGTAAGTGTTTGATGTGAAGTAAATGTTTGATGTGAAGTAAGTGTTTGATGTGAAATAAGTGTTTGATGTGAAGTAAGTGTTTGATGTGAAGTAAGTGTTTGATGTGAAGTTAGTGTTTTATTGAAGTAAGTGTTTGATGTGAAGTAAGCTATTCACTTGGAAATATATAAGTAAATAGGCTTCCCGCTTATAACACTGGCTGTAAATAAGCTCCCATTTTACAACCTTTGCAATTAATAGGCTCCGAGCATGTATTCCTAGATGTAAATAACATCCCCATTTCAACCCTAGCTGTAAATAACCTCCCCATTTACAACCCTAGCTGTAAAATAACCTCCCCATTTACAACCCTAGCTGTAAATAACCTCCCCATCTACAACCCTAGCTGTAAATAACCTCCGCATCTACAACCCTAGCTGTAAATAACCTCCCTATCTACAACCAGGGTTATTAAATAACCTCACCATTTACAAAACTAACAGTAAATAACCTACCCATTTACAACACTAGCTGTAAATAACCTACCTATCTTTAACCCTGGCTGTAAATTAGCTCCCCATTGACAACCTTGATAGTAAATAAACTCTCTGCTCATAACCCTTGCTATAAAAAAAGCTTCCAGCTTATAACACTGACTGTAAATATGCTCCCCATTTACAACATTGGCTACAGGTCAGCTCCACATTTACAACCTTGGCTATAAATAAGCTCCCAATTTACAACATCGGCTATCAATAAGCTTCCACAAACAACCTTCGCTATAAATAAGCTCCCAATTTACAACCCTTGATATAAATAAGCTCCAACTAACAATTATTTATTTTGGCTATAAATAAATTCTCCACTTACAACCTTGCCTATAAATAACCTCCCCATTTACAACCTTGGCTATAAATAACCTCCCCCCTTACAGCCTTTGCTATAAATAGCCTCCCCATTTACAACCTTGGCTATAAATAAGCTCCCCACTTACAACCCTTGCTGTAAATAAGCTCTCCGCCTACAACCCAGGCAGTAAAGATGTTTCCCGCTTACAGCCCAGTCTGTAAACTCATTAATTTTAAATATACCCATACATATGGTCACTATAGTTCCACGCAATAAAGAATTCTTTTAAAAAATAGTAATATTTTAATACCTGGTGTGCATTTAAAGTGAACGGACCTACAACGATGCACCACAAAGCATCAAAACAAATTTATTTAATTTAAGGCTATTCTTGAGAAGCTTTAGGTCGCAAATTTAGAATTTTTTGTGTGTAATCCATTTGAAATTTAATTTACTTTATCATGAGATATTTTATTTTTAAATCTTAAAACATAAACTTTTGTTTTATTAGTACCAACAATATTTGTGTACCAAAATTAAATTTAAATACAACAAACAATATAAATAGAGTTTTTATTTAAGCGTACGAAAACTGTGATATAATTACACTAAGATTAGCAATATGTCTTGCTAACAAATATCTTCTGGTCGTTCATAGCTTTCCTCTAATAACATCTTTCAAGCGGATCTCAACTTGACTTCGGTCCCTATATTTAGGGATACAATGACAAAGTCACATTTTAGGTTATCTCTAGAAAAGCTCATTAAGTTGGAATCTCCTTAAAGATTATCAACCACAGATTTTCTCTATCCAAATCTCCCACGATTCTTTGGAATTCAACTCAGCTAAGGTTCAAATTTGAATTTTTTATATTCGTTTTATTTGTGTATTGTATGTCCGTTGACAAAAAGTCTCTTTGCCGTAACGTTTGCTGTTTTTTTATGTCCTGTAAGGCTAAACCATACCGTGTGTACGTCTTTTCCATTTAATTTTTTATGAGCCAAATTTCAGTCTCACCCCTCATATTGTTGGAAAATATCAAAACTTACCCATAACTAAGATATAACATTCATCGTCAATCAATTTTAAATATTTTGTTCTGCTGTTACGTATTAATTTGTTTTTATAAAGCTTTATGTGTTTTCTTTTGATGACGTCACTTTAGTCAGATAAGTGAACTCGGACCTGAACGCTGGAGATAAAAACATTATAGTCAAGATGAACTCAGAACTGAACGCTGGAGTTAAAAACATTATAGTCAAGATGAACTCAGAACTGAACGCTGGAGTTAAAAACATCATAGTCAAGATGAACTCAGAACTGAACGATGGAGTTAAAAACATTATAGTAAAGATGAACTAGCGAGATTTAAAATAGACGAGATCAATATAGTCGACTGAGGCTATATCAATAAAATAGACATCCATATAGGTGACTGGGGCTATATCTATAAAATAGACATCCATTTAGATGACTGTGGCTATATCATTTAAATAGACATACATATATTTGACTGTGGCTATATCTATAAAATAGACATCCATATATGTGACTGTGGTTATATCTATAAAATAGACATCCATATAGGTGACTGTGGCTATATCTATAAAATAGACATCCATATAGGTTACTGTGGCTATATCTATAAAATAGACATCCATATAGGTGACTTTTGCTATATCTATAAAATAGACATCCATATATGTGACTGTGGCTATATCTATAAAATAGACATCTATATAGGTGACTGTGGCTATATCTATAAAATAGACATCCATATATGTGACTGTGGTTATATCTATAAAATAGACATCCATATAGGTGACTGTGGCTATATCTATAAAATAGATATACATATATGTAACTGTGGCTATATCTTTAAAATAGACATTTATATAGTTGACTGTGGCTATATCTTTAAAATAGACATCCATACGGGTGACTGTGGCTATATCCATAAAATAGACATCCATATAGGTGACTGTGGCTATATCTATAAAATAGACATCCATATAGGCTACTGTGGCTATATTTTTAAAATAGACATCCATTTATGTGACTGTGGCTATATCTATAAAATAGACATCTGTATAGTTGATTGTGGCTATATCTGTAAAATAGTCATCCATATAGGTGACTGTGGCTATATCTATAAAATAGACATCAATTTAGCTGACTTTGACTAGATCTTATAAATAGACGACATCAATGGTAATTATTTTTAAAATGTTTACTTTTACTTGTCATAACAAATACTGAATCTTACGATCACAATGTTAGCCATCATTTTATAGGGCTTATCTAAACATTCTAATTTTTTTTGTTTAAGTTTTCTGTAGCTTAACCCATTGTGGCACGCTCTAAGTTATTACCTCTAATATTTGTCAAACTTTTCATGTAATAAGAGTGTTATTATTTACTCAATTCACTTCATTGATTCAACCAAAAACAACTATTAAAATATTAAACCATTGGAAATGATCTTAATAAGAAGTATTAACCTTGTGTGCTGTTACCAGTTTAGTCATCCTCAGTTCTATTTCGGTCAGCATTAATGTGGGTAGTTTCAAACATTCAATGAAAATAAACTTTGGCTTTAAGGTAATGAAACAAATTTAATAACAAAATCTGATCATTCTGAATTTGGGACGAAACTTCTTGGGTAGGAAAGAAATTTCGGACTAAGGGAATTAATCCAGTTCTCAAATTTGTCAGAAAGAGAAGAAATGATGAAGACACATTTTGTTATTGTGATCACTTGGATACTCTCCCCTTAGATTTTAATCATTGATTTGATGATAAAGGGGCTATCAACAATTATGGCAGGAAAAAAGAGATCTTATATCTTATATGTTACAGACGCTCCTACTGTACAGAAGATCACAACGGTATATCCTAAAATATCGGCTGTAAGTTAATATAGATAAATAAATAAAAGCTCAAGTGAGTTACTCACTGTCTGTCTCAGTAACGCTAAGTACAACAGTCCATAGCAGTTAAGAAAGCATGGCATGTTTAAAGCCGTAAAATTATAAGGTAATTGTTTCAGGTTTTTTTTTTAAATTTTGAAAAGGATCTATATAAAAAGAGGATTAATCATTTATAATTTAATAAAATACTTTGAATATATTTCAGGAAGTTCAACAAGGATAAGTTATTTTGCCTTTTACAACTATTGGCGTTGTACAAACCATAGTAATATAAGAGGCAATCAATAAGATAAACAATCTCAATCTTTCGTTGGTCACTAGTATTATAAGAAGTCATCAATAAGATAAGCCATCCCAATCTTGTGTGGTCACTAGTATTGTAAGAAGCAATCAATAAGATAAGCCATCACAATCTTGTGTGGTCACTAGTATTATAAGAAGCAATCAATAAGATAAGCCATCCCAATCTTGTGTGGTCACTAGTATTATAAGAAGCAATCAATGAGATAAACCATCCCAATCTTGTGTGGTTGCGGTTGAAAATAGTTTTTGCCATGTTGGTTGTCGATAGAGTAAGTCAATCACAGTTTATGATTGGAAAACAATGTGGTATATGGTCGGTGGCAGGTATAAACTAACCAACGTATGCATGTCTCGCGAACAACAATGCGTCGTGTGGTCCCCACCTCATTCCTAACGTTCACTCGCGTTCTTTTCATTTCTACGTGCTGCTGTTAGTTCCGTTATTTCCCCCAGTTATTTGCTCTATTCTTGAACACTATGTTACCCCGCGGCTCGAATCTAGTTAGACATAATTTTTAAAAGTTAAATCTCCTGGACCATACTGAATCCTATGGAGATTTTGTGTCTATCTGGTAGGCCCACATAAACACGATATAGATCTTAGAATTTAGTTATTCTTTTAAAGCGATTCCCAGAATTATTGATGTCCCAAAGATTTAAAGTAAACGCATACAACATATAAAATACATACAGTTATATAATGTACAAAAAGTATTTATATAAAGAAAAACGTCAAGGCTTTACTCATCACACAGTATATGACATTATCCGTTGTTAAAAATATCTAAACTCTCCACTCTCTTGTTGTTAAAAATATCTAAAATCTCCACTCTCTTGTTGTTAA
>MUZC01000165.1:312780-331119 GCA_002072015.1 Radix auricularia | reverse complement strand
AGTTGTTATAAATGATTGTGTCCACTTTCCTGGTATTAACAGAACGTTTATAAATGTGTAGATTCAACAGCTGTTATAAAATAAATGTCTACAGTCTTTACTTTAATATTTTATATTATTTTCTTTCTAGAGTAATAGAGGACGTTAGTCTTTATCAATGAAAACTTTTATGAGATTTTAATAAATACTTAGCATGGTCATGTGCAGTTATTGGTTTTTATTAAAGTCAAGGTAGCTTAGATTTTAAACTAAGTATATAATCATCATTAACGTTTTTATCAAACTTGCAACAAACACAAATTAAATTGATTCAATTTTATTGCTCAGATCAATTTACTATTGTAAATAAAATATTTGAAATAAAAAATAATGGACTAAGTTTATAAGATAGTTTTAATCTAACTTAGTCAATAACCCAGGAATGAGAGCAATTTATTGGCATTATGTCCCTAATTAAATGGGGCGAAGTCAAGTGGCGTGCCACATTTAGAAAATAATAAGCAACATGCAATTACCCAATAGATGAAGTAGCTGGTGACCTCAGCAAGACATCCATTTATATGAAAATTATAACTAAACTCTTATAGCTTTTAATTTTTTAATGACTCAATTTTAAAACGAGTATTATCTTTAATAAAAAATTTTCTAGACATCCATTTAGTAAACTTAACATTGAACATTTTAGTAACTAATGTCCTTAATACTATATCTCATTAATTGAAAATAAGAACTTAATTTTAAGTTGCAACTTAAAGTTTACATTTAACTTCTAGCCATCTAAGATGGGCCTCGTAAAAAGAAAAAATCATGTTAAGCCTGGTCCCTATTGGAACTCAGGACGTGTTAGCGCATTTTCGTACTATGTATCAGTACTTATGTTAGATTTCAGCATTATGTAGTTGTCAGTAATTGTTTTTAGATTTTAGACATATTTTTTATGAATTTTCCTGTGTAATGAATATACCTGACATTTTTTTTTATTTAAAAGTCATTTATTTACATTTAAAAAAAATTATTTTCTCTTTAATCTAACTACAAGTCACCACAAATGATGACGTAAAACTCTCTAAACTTTTACACATATTCTAATGACGTCAACTAAAAAAAAACACTAATTCTTTTGCACGCTTTCACACCACTCTTCAATGCTTGAAGAACTATATAATCAACTTCCGGCAATGGCGGCCGTTCCCTGAGCTAGTGTTACTTCTCGATTCGAAATATTTTTTGGTAGTTTTAACGGGGTTTTTTAACGGATCGAGTAACTGAGTTTTGATGCACAAATGGCAGGTCAGGACATACAAAAAACATATATACCTCATGGGTCTAGGACTTATGGATGCTGAAATCAAGGGTGATGACAGACGGACGGACAAAGCGGGTGCAATAGCGCATTCGACTTCTCGAAAATGCGCTAAAATAAACATACATAAAGACCAGTGCTTTTTAGTGCGGCGCTAAATTAATTTAAGTGCACGCCAGATATGACGCTATTAATCTTTTTAAATACTTTATACTAACTAAATAAATATTTTGCATCGATTTTTAACCCATTTTCTGGTAAGCTAGTGAGTTTTTGCAGGCATACTCATGCCGATAAAAAAAGGATGTATTAAGTTTTCAGATCGATCGAATTGACAGTAATTGAATTATTGAATTTTAAATTATTCTCTTTATCTCAATATCAAGTTAATCTTTGAGACAGAGTGTTGTGGTGCGTAATAAGTTCAAAAACCTTTCATGTCATGCAATGAGGTGCTCATTACAATGACATTACTTTTTAAAATAAAAACACGATTGGTCCTGAATATATTAAACACTTTCTACCGACATAGAATTTTGTATTTTCGGATAGCTTTGCCCTGCGTATTATGTTAGTTATGTATCGTATATAAAGGATTCATAGCGACAAACTTCGTTTTTTACAGGTTTTTTAAAAAAGGAAATCCCTTACATTAACTTGTGCTGTCCTGTCACGCCAAAAGTTCCACATAATATTAAAATTATTTTTACAAATATTTAAGGGGTATTTTTTCTCACATGAAATCAAACACAGAAAACTTTTAGGCTTTGATGTAACCACCCTAATGGTATTGTCCGGGGCATAACACCATGAGCTACAGCACTGGCTAAGTCGTGAGTGTATAACACCATGAGCTACAGCACTGGGTAAGTCGTGAGGGTAAAACACAATGAGCTACAGCACTGGGTAAGTTGTGAGTGTATAACACCAAGAGCTACAGCACTGGGTAAGTTGTGAGGGTATAACACCATGAGCTACAGCACTGGGTAAGTCGTGAGTGTAAAACACCATGAGCTACAGCACTGGGTAAGTTGTGAGGGTGTAACACAATGAGCTACAGAACTGGGTAAGTTGTGAGGGTATAATACTGTGAGCTACAGCACTGGGTAAGTTTTGAGTGTATAAAACCATAAGCTACAACACTGGGTAAGTCGTGAGGGTATAACACCATGAGTTACAGAACTAAGTAAGTTTTTAGTGTTTAAAACCATGAGCTACAGCACTGGGTACGTTGTGACGGTATAAAACCATGAGCTACAGCACTGGGTAAGTTGTGAGGGTATAATATTGTGAGCTACCGCAATGGGTAAGTTTTGAGTGTATAACATCATGAGCTACAGCACTGGGTACGTTGTGACGGTATAACACCATGAGCTACAGCACTGGGTAAGTCGTGAGGGTATAACACCATGAGCTACAGCACTGGGTACGTTGTGACGGTATAACACTATGAGCCACAGCACTGGGTAAGTAATGAGGGTATAACACTATGAGCCACAGCACTGGGTAAGTTGTGAGGGTATAACACCATGTGCTACCACACTTGGTAACACTAATGCAAGTGCCGCCTATGCATACATACATATACACGAGACACTTAAGTATATGGCCTATATATACACATACACGAGACACTAAAGTATAAGGCCTATACATACACATACACGAGACACTAAAGTATAAGGCCTATACATACACATACACGAGACACTAAAGTATAAGGCCTATATATACACATACACGAGACACTAAAGTATAAGGCCTATACATACACATACACGAGACACTAAAGTATAAGGCCTATACATACACATACACAAGACACTTAAGTATATGGCCTATATATACACATTCACGAGACACTACAGTATAAGGCCTATACATACACATACACGAGAGACTAAAGTATAAGGCCTTTAAATACACATACACCAGACACTAAAGTATAAGGCCTATACATACACATACACGAGACACTAAGTTATAAGGCCT
Organism: Radix auricularia; assembly: GCA_002072015.1. Taxonomy (NCBI): domain Eukaryota; kingdom Metazoa; phylum Mollusca; class Gastropoda; family Lymnaeidae; genus Radix; species Radix auricularia. Next base: position 327,824 of record MUZC01000165.1, on the reverse strand, counting down.
ATACATACACATACACGAGACACTAAACTATAAGGCCTATACATACACATACACGAGACACTAAAGTATAAGGCCTATACATACACATACAAGAGACACTAAAGTATAAGGCCTATACATACACATACACGAGACTCTATAGTATAAGGCCTATACATACACATACACGATACACTAAAGTGTAAGGCCTATACATACACATACACGAGACACTAAAGTATATGGCCTATACATACACATACACGATACACTAAAGTGTAAGGCCTATACATACACATACACATACACTAAAGTATAAGGCATATACATACACATACACAAGACACTAAAGTATATGGCCTATACATACACATACACGAGACACTAAAGTGTAAGGCCTATACATACACATACACGATACACTAAAGTATAAGGCCTACACATACACATACACTAAAGTATAAGGCCTATACATACACATACACGAGACACTAAAGTATATGGCCTATACATACACATACACGAGACACTAAAGTATAAGGCCTATACATACACATACACTAAAGTATAAGGCCTATACATACACATACACAAGACACTAAAGTATATGGCCTATACATACACATACACGAGACACTAAAGTATATGGCCTATACATACACATACACGAGACACTAAAGTATAAGGCCTATACATACACATACACGAAACAATAAAGTATAAGGCCTATACATACACATACACGAGACACTAAAGTATAAGGCCTACAAGTTTTTTACTTTAAACAAGTACAAGATAACTCAACAGTTTATGTCAATTTTTTGTCTTACTTCTTACTCGTCAAAAGGAAAACCCGCAAAAAATCTGTCAAACTTTCTTGTGTAAGAATAAGTATAAAATTAGTTGTTATATATAAACTTTACATTAATATGTCTTTTCCAGCCCCCCCCCCCCCCCATAAAAGAAAAGTCATTTTTAGGATGCTTAATAAAGAATAGAAAGAGAAGCCCGTTAAACACAAACGACTTTTTTATCCATATAATAAAAGTTATAATTATGCAAAGGATTGTGATGAAAAATGTTATAAATCACACATCCATTTAGCTGACTTTGGCTAGATGTTTACAATAGACTACATCCATATAGCTGATTTTGGCAAGATCTATACAATAGACTACATCCATATAGCTGATTTTGGCAAGATCTATACAATAGACTACATCCATATAGCTGACTTTGGCTAGATGCTTACAATAGACTACATCCATATAGCTGACTTTGGCAAGATCTATACAATAGACTACATCCATATAGCTGATTTTGGCAAGATCTATACAATAGACTACATCCATATAGCTGACTTTGGCTAGATGTTTACAATAGACTACATCCACATAGCTGATTTTGGCAAGATCTATACAATAGACTACATCCATATAGCTGACTTTGGCTAGATGTTTACAATAGACTACATCCATATAGCTGACTTTGGCTAGAGGTTTACAATAGACTACATCAATATAGCTGACTTTGGCAAGATCTATACAATAGACTACATCCATACATATAGCTGACTTTGTCTAGATCTATACAATAGACTACATCCATATAGCTGACTTTGGCTAGATCTTTACAATAGACTACATCCATATAGCTGACTTTGGCTAGATCTTTACAATAGACTACATCCATATAGCTGACTTTAAAAAGAAATGTTTGTCAGCCTTGGTTTTTTGTCTTGATTTAAAAACGAGAAAGTTTGTTTTTCAGTCATTCAGAAAAAAAAAATGTTATCGCTATACATTTCATGTCAACGTCGCACCAAAAAGCACCAGTAGAGATGCACTTATTATAAATTTTAAATTGAAGACACGTCAATAAAGGATTGTCTATATGTATATTTTAAAAGTTTATGCAAACAAATAAGAATCTTTAACGATTTTTTATTATCGTAAGTTACGATTTTTGATCATTTTATGTAACTGAGATAAATCGCTGGCAAAATAAAATATGATTTATAAAATAGATTTAATATTAAATTTTAATTCATTAAAAAGAACTATACACTTATATATCTACTTATATGCAGATGCTTGACAAAATTTTGCAACCGCATTAGTGGAAATATGTTAAAAATTGAACTATAAAACCCTTTTTAACTAAGTGGCACGCCACTTGACTTCGAGCCCTCTAAACAGAGGGGACAAAACACCAAAAAGAACATGTCAACTTAAAATACGAGTATGATTTATTTTATTGGGGAAACAAATGGAAAACTATTTAAACACGTTACATGAGTTTATTATTATTTTTTAACATGTAACACAAAATGCTATGAAGTTTCATGGCACGATGGCATAATTAGTAGCAAATCATTAATTTTTGCTTTCGTATCAAAATGAGAAAGCTAAATATTATTTCACTTTCCGTTTTAATTTTGTATGTCTAAAAAATTGTATGGTAAAGTTATGTCAAAACAGATTTATACAACAAATAAATTATGTTCAGAATTAGTTTACTGTTAATTCTAAACCTACCAGAGTTTTCTATTCAACTTTACCAAAACATTTCACATATTAGAACGTATGTTCATTTATAAAAGAGATTTAAATATGTTTTATAACTGTGTTAAATACAAAATCTAACAGCTCGTTTAAAGTTTTTGAGTGTTTTGTCACATAACTTTAACTTTAATCTGTATCCGTTTTATAATAAGTACATATAGGTACTAGTGGTGTATAGACAATTTAAAACCAAATATAAAGAATTTAGAATAGGCTTAGTGCAGTACGTAACTAGGTAGAAGAAATGGCTTAGTACAGTACGTAACTAGATAGAAGAATAGGCTTAGTACAGTTCGTAACTAGATAGAAGAATAGGCTTAGTACAGTACGTTACTAGATAGAAGAATAGGCTTTCAGATTTCTGATTTTATGGATAAAAGTGTCTCTAAGAAAATGTAATAAACAAATTTTGACCTACTTTCTTATTCAAGTTACCTGATCAAAATAACGGCAAAGTATCACTTATGGAAGAAAATAATAAATCTAATAAGATAAATTTTATAATGAAATATAATTGTCCTGATTGATTTAAAGATTTTGTGTCTATGTCTACTATTATAATAGTTGAATCAGGGGCGGATTAAGACTGCTCGCGGCCCCGGGCTGCAATCAAACGGGGGCCCTATCCAGCCAGCATTCTTAAAATAAAATGATTGTTAACAGTTAATATAAGACTGTTACTAAATTTTAATAATGAAAAAAAAAAACGAACACGAAGAAATAACTGTTTGATGTGTTCGCGGTAGTTATAATTGAGTGTGAAAAGAAAAAAAAACGTTTGCTCTTGCTGGGAATGGAACCCGATACCGGTAGCACCGCGAGCCTGTACTATCCCCACTCGGCCAGCTGTACTTCACGCCTGGAAATTTTAAAATTAAAAACTATATTTTATATCCTGCGAAGTGAATTAATTTAAGTTTTTAGATTATTCGGTACTATCAATACTATCATGTCTGAACGCGATAAGTTGTATAGATAGTATAATTAATTTATTATATTTTCAAGGGTTCGTGCAAACATTTTTACACTTTTATTATAAAAGATAACAAGTTTGGGGGCCCCTAAACCGTCGGGGGCCCGTGGCTTTAGCCCGTTCAGCCCCCCACCCCTTAATCCGCCATAGAGTGGAATAGTTTTTCTTTGATAAATTGATGATGTTCTTTAAATTTTAAGCATTTCTGATTAAATTTTTTATTATAAATAGAAATAATAATAATGAATATATTAAGTTGTAAACAGTTAGAATATAAATAAGATACAACCAAAAATTATGATACAATCACGACGGATATCACAACCCAAAAGGACTAAACAACAACGAGAGGTGTTAACGAGACGATACAACTACGAGGGGTGTATCAATATAGAGGGAAGATACAACCACGAGGGAATAAAATTCAAAAAGAGAATGTACAACCGCGGGGAATGATAGAACAACGATGGACGATACAACCGCGAGGAACGTATTACCACAAGAGGAGATACAACCACGAGAGGTGATACCATTACGAGGAACGTTACTACCACACGAGAAGATACAACCACGAGAGGTGATACCATTACGAGGAACGTTACTACCACAAGAGGAGATATAACCACGAGAGGTGATACCATTACGAGGAACGTTACTACCACAAGAGAAGATACAACCACGAGAGGTGATACCATTACGAGGAACAGTTACTACCACACGAGAAGATACAACCATGACAGGTGATACCATTACGAGGAACGTTACTACCACAAGAGGAGATACAACCACGAGAGGTGATACCATTACGAGGAACGTTACTACCACAAGAGGAGATACAACCACGAGAGGTGATACCATTACGAGGAACAGTTACCACCACACGAGAAGATACAACCACGAGAGGTGATACCATTACGAGGAACAGTTACTACCACACGAGAAGATACAACCATGACAGGTGATACCATTACGAGGAACAGTTACCACCACACGAGAAGATACAACCACGAGAGGTGATACCATTACGAGGAACGTTACTACCACAAGAGGAGATACAGCCACTAGAGGTTTTACCATCACGAGAGACAATAAAAACATGAGAGATGATAACAAAACAAGGAAGGGTACAACCACGAGAAATGATACTACCTCTTGATGTTATTACATTACGAGGCACGATACCACGAGAAATGATACTACCTCTTGATGTTATTACATTACGAGGCACGATACAAGCCGGGGGCACGATACAACCACGAGAAATGATACTACCTCTTGATGTTATTACATTACGAGGCACGATACAAGCCGGGGGCACGATACAACCACGAGAAATGATACAACCTCTTGAGGTTATTACATTACGAGGTACGATACCAGCCGGGGGCACGATACAACCACGAGGGACTAAAGAACTATAAGAGAATTTAAACATCGCGAGGGACGATACTACAACGAGGGACGATACTACAACGAGTGACGATACTACAACGAGGGACGATACTACAACGAGTGACGATACTACAACGAGGGACGATACTACAACGAGGGACGATACTACAACGAGGGACGATACTACAACGAGGGACGATACTACAACGAGGGACAAGGAGGGACGATACTACAACGAGGGACGATACTACAACGAGGGACATTAAAACCACGAGAGTTGGTAACAAAACGGGGGATTAGATAACAATGAGGGACGATAAATGCGATAAGTTGTGACACAACCACGTGGGACTACACAACCACGTGGGACTACACAACCACGTGAGATGAAACAACCACGTGGGATGACACTACCACGTGGGATGACACAAACACGTGAGGTGACACAACCAGGCTAGATAACACAGACACATGGGATGACACAAATACGTTGGATAATACAAACATCAGGAATGATACAACAAAGAACTATCATACATTCACGAGGGATAACAGAACCCTGATGGACTAAACAAACACGCGAGGTGATACCATTACGAGGAACAATACTAAATCGAGGGACGATACAACCACGAGAGGTGATAACACAAAAATAGGGGAAACAACTACCTGAGATGAATACATTATTAGGATGATTCTAACACAAAAATATATACCATCACGAGGTATAATTCAACCACGAGAGATGATACCATCACGAGGTATAATTGAACCACGAGAGATGATACCATCACGAGGTATAATTCAACCACAAGAGATGATACCATCACGAGGTATAATTCAACCACGAGAGATAATGAGATGATACCATCACGAGGTATAATTCAACCACGAGAGATGATATCATCACGAGGTATAATTCAAACACTAGAGATGATACCATCACGAGGTATAATTCAAACACTAGAAATGATACCATCACGAGGTATAATTCAACCACGAGAGATGATACCATCGAGAGGTAAAATACAACCACGAGAGATGATACCATCACGAGGTATAATTCAACCACGAGAGATGATACCATCACGAGGTATAATTGAACCAGAGAGATGATACCATCACGAGGTATAATTCAACCACGAGAGATTATACCATCACGAGGTATAATTCAACCATGAAAGATGATACAATCACGAGGTATAATTCAATCATGAGAGATGATACCATCACGAGGTATAATTCAACAAGAGAGATGATACCATCACGATGTATAATTCAACCAGAGAGATGATACCATCACGAGGTATAATTCAATCACGAGAGATGATACAATCACGAGGTATAATTCAACCACGAGAGATGATACCATCACGAGGTATAATTCAACCACGAGAGATGTTACAATCACTAGGTATAATTCAATCACGAGAGATGATACCATCACGAGGTATAATTCAACCAGAGAGATGATAACATAACAAGAGGGGAAACAACTACCTGAGATGAATACATTATTAGGATGATTCTAACACGAAAGCATGTACCATCACGAGGTATAATTCAACCACGAGAGATAATGAGATGATACCATCACGAGGTATAATTCAACCACGAGAGATGATGAGATGATACCATCACGAGGTATAATTCAACCACGATATATGATGAGATGATACCATCACGAGGTATAATTCAACCACGAGAGATGATACCATCACGAGGTATAATTAAAACACTAGAGATGATACCATCACGAGGTATAATTGAACCACTAGAGATGATACCATCACGAGGTATAATTCAACCACGAGAGATGATACCATCACGAGGTATAATTGAACCACGAGAGATGATACAATCACGAGGTATAATTCAACCACGAGAGATGATACCATCACGAGGTATAATTCAACCACGAGAGATAATGAGATGATAACATCATGAGGTATAATTCAACCACGAGAGATGATGAGATGATACCATCACGAGGTATAATTCAACCACGAGAGATAATGAGATGATACCATCACGAGGTATAATTCAACCACGAGAGATGATGAGATGATACCATCACGAGGTATAATTCAATCACGAGAGATGATGAGATGATACCATCACGAGGTATAATTCAACCACGAGAGATGATACCATCACGAGGTATAATTCAAACACTAGAGATGATACAATCACGAGGTATAATTCAACCACGAGAGATGATACCATCACGAGGTATAATTCAAACACTAGAGATGATACCATCATGAGGTATAATTCAACCACGAGAGATGATGAGATGATACCATCACGAGGTATAATTCAACCACGAGAGATGATGAGATGATACCATCGAGAGGTAAAATACAACCACGAGAGATGATACAATCACGAGGTATAATTCATTTACGAGAGATAATACCATCACGAGGTATAATTCAACCAGAGAGATGATACAATCACGAGGTATAATTCATTCACGAGAGATGATACCATTACGAGGTATAATTCAACCACGAGAGATGATACCATCACGAGGTATAATTCAACCAGAGAGATGATACAATCACGAGGTATAATTCAATCACGAGAGATGATACCATCACGAGGTATAATTCAACCACGAGAGATGATACCATCACGAAGGTATAATTCAACCAGAGAGATGATACAATCACGAGGTATAATTCAATCACGAGAGATGATACCATCACGAGGTATAATTCATTCACGAGAGATGATACCATCACGAGGTATAATTCAACGAGAGACATGATACCATCACGAGGTATAATTCAACCAGAGAGGTGATACCATCACGAGTTATAATTCAATCACGAGAGATGATACAATCACGAGGTATAATTCAACCACGAGAGTTGATACCATCATGAGGTATAATTCAACCAGAGAGGTGATACCATCACGAGTTATAATTCAATCACGAGAGATGATACAATCACGAGGTATAATTCAATCACGAGAGATGATACCATCACAAGGTATAATTCAACCAGAGAGGTGATACCATCACGAGTTATAATTCAATCACGAGAGATGATACAATCACTAGGTATAATTCAACCACGAGAGTTGATACCATCATGAGGTATAATTCAATCACGAGAGATGATACCATCACGAGGTATAATTCAACCAGAGTGATGATACCATCTCGAGGTATAATTCAACCACGAAAGATGATACCATCGAGAGGTACGATACAAACACGAGAATCTGTATGACCCAACCAAGCGGGGTGACACGAACATTTGGGATGTCACAACCACGTGGGATGATAACACCATTAGGAATAATACAACAACGATGAATGATACAATCATGAAATCTGATACAATCACGAGGTATAAAACAATCCAGATGGACTTAACAACCACGAAACGTAATACCAATACAAGAGTCGATACTACATTGCGGGACGATACAACGACGAAAGGTGATTACATAACTAGAATAATACAAACACAAGAGAATATACCATCGAGGGGGGCGATTCAAGCACAAGAGGTTTTAATATAACGAGAGATGATACCAACACGAGGTATGATTTAACACATAGATTTTATAACATAACGAGGACAAACGCAACCACGAGAGACTAAAATACCACGAGAGCATTTACAAAGCACGGGGAAATATACAACAACGAGAGGTGAGAACATTATAACGAACGTTACTACAACAAGAGACGATACAACCACGAGAGGTAAGACCATTATAAAAGCCGTTTCTACAACAAGAGAAGATACAATCACGAGAGGTGGTAACAAAACGAGGGGTAATATAACAATGAGAGACGATAAAAACTTAAATTATGATACAACCACGCGGGATGACACAGCCAAATAGGATGATACAACCACGTAAGATGACACAGCCAAGTAGGATGATACAACCACGCGGGATGAAACAACCAAGTTGGATGATACAACCACGCGAGATGACACAGCCAAGTAGGATGATACAACCACGCGGGATGACACAGCCAAAAAGGATGATACAACCACGTAAGATGACACAGCCAAATAGGATGATACAACCACGCGGGATGAAACAACCAAGTTGGATGATACAACCACGCGGGATGAAACAACCAAGTTGGATGATACAACCACTCGAGATGACACAGCCAAGTAGGATGATACAACCACGCGGGATGAAACAGCCAAATAGGATGATACAACCACGCGGGATGACACAGCCGAGTAGGATGATACAACCACGCGGGATGACACAGCCAAGTAGGATGATACAACCACGCGGGATGACACAGCCAAATAGGATGATACAACCACGCGAGATGACACAGCCAAGTAGGATGATACAACCACGCGGGATGACACAGCCAAGTGGGATGATACAACCACGCGGGATGACACAACCATGAGGGACGATACTACAAAGAAGGATGATACAACCAGGAGAGGTGATCTTTATTGTCAATCTAATTAGCAAAGTATGTCTCTTATATTTTGCCTCACAAACAATGTTGAAGAAACATGCAGGACAACACAGAGCTCGGGCTCAGTAGAATGTGCACCCCAAACTTTTAAAGAATCATCTCAGTTAAAACGCATTCATCCTTTGAGAATCGCTGTTAAAAGGCAGAAAACCCATGGCGGTTATTGTCAGTAAAGAAAATTAACATTCAGAGCGTCTGTGTGGCCGAGTTGACCTGTCTGCAATTATCCTTTAAATTCGATCTAGATAGAGTTACTGTTTCATTGAAAACTGTCTCGACTACTTACAATTAACTATTCTACTATTTAAGTCATTTTAATAATCTAATAGTTCTTTAAACACATCCGGCCCCGAATTCGGCAGTATTTCACATCATAAATTTGGCATGCCAGTTATATTTATTCATAATGGCTTCAGCATCTCCGTAATCCGGTTACTTTAAAAACAAATCTCACTCCGGCTCCGGACGTATTTCTATATGTTGAATCTGGTACATCCCTACCCATAAGTGGAAATTTTATATTTAAAATACTGTTTAATAATGAAGTATATTTAATTATTAAAGTGTCAGGGGTTGAGTTCAGTACTTAGCAATGAACATTTGATGATATTTCAAGAATTGTTTTATTTTGGTCTCGTGCATCTTTTAGCTATAATTATTTGTTTCAAAATATAGCTTAGAGTTTAAACCAATAATACAATCATATATAAATTTTTAGTCAAGTTTACAAACATAGTGAATTGAATCAATTTCATTGCTCAGATCAAATTAATATTTTTAATGAAATACAAAATAATGAACTGACTTTATCAGCTTGTTTTAATTAAACTCAGTCTATAAACTGGGTATGAGGATTGACAAAAACCCACACAATTATAATGTCCCCCAATTGAAGGGGGTGAGATAAAGTGGTGTTCCACTTTAAAAAGATAAAAGATGGCTTCTCTCTAGCCAGATGTTAAAAGTGCGCGTATGAACAACTAGACTTCAAATTATATAAAATTAGTAACTTAACCTTCATAATTTTCATTTTCCTTCGGAAAATTCCATTTAAAAATAAAATAGTTTCTTTAAATAAAACTTTCTAGAAATATTTTTGAGTAAATAATGTATTTAACATTTTAGCAAGTAATCTCAATAATACTATAACTTATAGAGTTTAAAAAATAAATAAACTTAATTGAAGATGAAGAAAATTACTATTTCTTTAATGTAGTAACCTAAACGTTCAATCGTAAAAAAAATCATGGTTAAGGAACGGTGCTTTTTAGTGCGAGCTAAAGGAATTTTAATGAACTATCGGTGCGCATTATATTAAACATGTTTTATGAGACATAACTAACATTTTGAATTCTCAGATTCTTTTGCGCTACATTATCAAAGTTATATAAATACTTTATAGTAAAACAAATGGGTTTTTTACTTTTTTTTTTTTAGCGCATTTTCGAGATGTCGAAATCGCTATTGCCCCCGTTTTGTCCGTCTGTCTGTCATCACCATGATCACAGGATCCATAAGTCCTAGACCCATGATGTATATATGTTTTTTGTATGTCCTGACCTGCCATTGGTGCATCAACACTCAGTTACTCGATCCGTTAAAAAACCCCGTTAAAACTACCAAAAAACTTTGCGAATCGAGAGTTAACACTGGCACAAGGAACGGGCGCCATTGCCGGAAGTCGAATACATAGTTTTTCAAGCATTCAAGAGTGGTGTGAAATCGTGCAAAAGAATTAATTAGTGTTTTTTTTAGTTGACGTCATTAAAATATGTGTAAAAGTTTAGAGAGTTTTACTTCATCATTTGTGGTGACTTGTAGTTAGGTTAAAGAGAAAATAAAAAATTTTAAAATGTAAAGAAATGACTTTTAAATTTAAAAATGTCAGGTATATTCATTACACAAGAAAATTCATAAAAATATGTCTAAAATCTAAACACAATTACTGATAACTACATAATGCTGATATCTAACATAAGTACTGATACATAATACGAAAATGCGCTAACACGTCCTGAGTTCCAAAAGGGACCAGGCTTAACATGATTTTTTTTCTTTTGTTATTATTAGACCAAAAATATATATAATTCAACTAACATAGTATACACATAATTGTATGTTCTACATTTATATGTTCATAATTCTATGATACTAAACCCTTAATTTCTAATGAACGATTTTTAACGCATAACAAAAGAAATCATTGCGTTTACAAACACCAACTTGTATTATAAAGACCTTAAGCAAATCGTGTCCGATATAAGCAGTTTTTCTTTTGAATAAATTTTTAATGTATAAAAACACTTATTGAAACAACAAAACAAAACAGCATCAAAATTATTTACAAACACACACATCAAGAAACATTGATTGACAGTTCTACCGAAAGCAAACACACAAACAAGCAGAAAGACAGACAGGCAGATAGATAGACGAATAGATGGATGGAAGGTTGGAAGAATGGACGGAGAGATGGGTGGATGGATGGATGGTTGGATTGATGGATGGATGAATTGATGGGTGGATGGATGGTCAGATGGATGGTTGGACGGATTAATAGATAGATGAATAGATGGACGGAAGGATGAATGAATGAATAAATGGATGGATTGATAAATACATGGATAAAAAGGTGGATTAATGTATATATGGAGTGATGGATAATTGGATGGATGGATGGATGGATAGATTGAAGAATGGATAGATAGATTGATTGATGGTTAGATGGATGGATGGATAAATAGATGGATAGAAAAAATTTAAGGATGGATGGATAGATGGATAGAAGAATAAATAAATGGATAGATGTATGGATAGATGGAAAGATATATCGATGGATAGATGGATTGATATATGGATGGATAGATGTTAACCATCTAACATTTGATGTAACCATCTAACATTTGATGTAACTATCTAACATTTGATGTAACCATCTAACATTTGATGTAACTATCTAACATTTGATGTAACCATCTAGCATTTGATGTAACTATCTAACATTTGATGTAACCATCTAACATTTGATGTAACCATCTAACATTTGATGTAACCATCTAACATTTGATGTAACCATGTAACATTTGATGTAACCACCTAACATTTGATGTAGCTATCTAACATTTGATGTAACCATCTAACATTTAATGTAACCATCTAACATTTGATGTAACCACCAAACATTTGATGTAGCTATCTAACATTTAATGTAAACATCTAACATTTGATGTAACCATCTAATATTTGATGTCACCATCTAACATTTGATGTAACCATCTAACATTTGATGTAACCATCTAACATTTGATGTAACCATCTAACATTTGATGTAACCATCTAACATTTGATGTAACCACCTAACATTTGATGTATCCATCTAACATTTTGTTCAAATCGTATTGTTATTTTAATGCTCTAGACATTAACATTTGTGTTAATAAAGTACGTATACATCTTGGTACTTCAGACTTATTTGAGCTAACATTATTTTTGGTATTCTTATCTCCCCTTAAGAAAGTCATTCATGTCATAAAAGTGTTAAAAGTTACAATTACTCAATGGCAATGAAAATATATAATACTAGACTGTCTGGAACAACTTTAGGGATAAAAACATGACGTAAAGGAGGTATTATTCGTAGTTGTTTTTAAATCAATTTAAAGAAAACACATTTTTTTTGTTTATCTGCCGCATATTTTATAGTTATGAAATTAGCTTTGAAAATAATAATCACGTTGTTTTCTTCTAATTAACTGCAAATACGACAATGTGTTTGATTTTTTATATCGACTTTATTTAGCTACCTTTTCATATATACCTGAGGGCTATACAATAAAAACGTACAAAAAAAAAAGAGAAGGTTAATTAAGGTGAAACATGAAAAATAAAAGCAACGACATAAAAAAAGAATCTATTATATAATGCGCCTAAGCGCGTCCGTCAGTGTGTGTGTGTGAAGCCCCTATACCACGCAACTCTTGCTAACATTTTTAAAATTGAAAATATAGACGTAAAATCATAATGATTTTGGGTTTGAGATTGACAGAGGATGTGGTTTTGCGCGCCGTAAAAAAAAACAATTAAGTGGCGTCATGAAGCTTTTATTATATTAATTTATTTGATGTTACTTTTTATCTTGATTATAATCCGAGTGTGTGAATATGCATGTGTGCGAGTGTGTTTATGTGTATGTGTGTATGTGCGTCTGTGTGTGCATGTGACTGTGTGTTTGTATTAGTTGTGAAATAACGTTTGATTTCATAGATTGCTAAAAGTGAAATTAAATATTGAAAAGACGTTACCACGTAATCTTTTATGTATAGTTAAAAGTATGCCCTGGATCATGAAAAATTCCGTTAATTTTATGAAGTTTCTGCCGATGCGATCTGCATGGGTGCTTGAAAAAAAGATAACGGGAAGTCATTGAATGTGACTTAAAAACTGTTAATGAGAGAACAATCTCCAATGATTTTTTCAGAGATGGTTTTTACTTTATGTTTGATTTTAGAAGAAATGAGCCCTTGCGCATTAGTTGGATGATTACTCGCATGAATTGCCACAATGGAAAACAAACTTTGAAAAGAACTTATAGTCGCTTTTCAAATTGCATTATTTATAGCTGCAACATGTAATTGGGTAAGATTGGTGCATATTTAGTCTATTTGTAAAGGAAATGGAACCTTTGTAAACATTTTAATTGTATTTTACAATAATAAAATCACACGAAGATGGGTCGAACTAATTTCTCTTATTCACTGTTAAATAAGTATAGAAATAAATGGGAAAAAATTATTTAATTGTAGACGAAATATCTATTTTACATTTTAATATAAGCTTTTATACATCTATGTATATAATCGGATGGAGGCAAATTTTATATTGGCTTATAACAAGTCAAAATTACAGAATAAAAATTTCTTAAAGAAAAATTAACACGGAACCGCTTTTGAAGCATTCTACGAGTGATTTATCATAAAAAAACAATTCCAAATATTTGTTAGGGGGAAGGGGTATTTCTCTTCGGTGCTTACTTAATATAAGTGAGTGTTTTGGATCGATTTCATTATAAACTTTCATTAAGGAAATTCGTATTGAAAGTAAACGCTCAGGGATTTGAAATTAAAAAATGGTACATGTATAAGCATTTAGATCTATACACTGTTGTAAGTTAAATAGCGGAGTTGTAATTTTTATAAAGAGGGGCAACTTTGTGAGCTATTTGAAGGGTGCTTTTCATTTCTTGGGTCATTATTTTATAATATTTCCGAGCCCTTAGTGGCACTATTTCTTAGCCACTGATAATGTCTTTTTTGCAAAGATTAAGAAAACCAGCAGTGTAAAATTTTAAACCCAAACCTTGCGATTCAACGTGTTTTTTTAAAAAACAAATAGACAATATTAAAAAATATCCCCAACCCTACGCATCCCAATCACATAAGTATTAAACAGCTCAATAAAAATAAATCTAATTTTTCCTAAATAAAGTTCATGCATAAACTGTAAAGGAATGGATGTTGTGGATTAATTGGTAGATTGATGAAAACGTTTACATAAAAAGACTTATTGCTAGAATAATGCAATATTATGGTACGTTTTATGGTTAAAACTGTAGAGTTTTCTATTGATGCAAGTTTGTGTGTGGGGGGGGGGGGGGGGG